>JAVQJW010066875.1:0-12616 GCA_036025195.1 Hypseleotris klunzingeri
AATGCTTTTATTAGTAATTTTAAGGAGTGTGAATTTTGTTAGCAAAAGGTAAATGGGACCTTTTCTCTTCACTCATATAGGTTCATACACATGGGTTTTCAGCATACACCAAGCAAGAGGCCATCAATTACTTTTTATGTTATTCTTTCCAGCCTATCACTGGCAAATATGAAATGCTCTGATGAATGTGCTGTGTGCTTTTAATGCCTAATGTGACCTGTCTCTCCGAGTGATTGACAGCTTAGGAAGGGAGGCATTAAGTAGGCAAGTCACTGGAAATTAGACAGACCCAAATTGTCACCTAAAATCACTTTTCTAAAATCAATTTCCCTCTTGTCCACAGGTGAGCAGGTCTCACCACTAGAGTGCGCTCTCACCAGGAAAGTGGCTGTAACCAAAGCAGTAGAGACAGAAAAGCAGCAGGACCCTCCTCCCACCTCCCAGCTGATGAGCAGGCTGTTCCCCGCACTCAAGACCGACTCCCAGAAGGCACCTGTCAACAGCCTGTCTGGAGCTGGAGAGTCCAGGACCACTACACACACCACAGGTACTGACCACACTTCAGAGCCACTGTTCTGTGTATTGTACTGTGTCCTTTTATCTGAGCCTTCAGCAGAGGAGAGGGCAAGGGGAAGCTCAGATGATATCCTATTAAGAAGAAAATGGTCAGAACTACAATCCCTGCCCTGTGCATGATGCCATTGTGTTCTTAAGAAAGACTCTTGACCCATCTTGCCTATGTTTGAAGTACAGGCTTGATTGTGGTGGTGTGTTTGGTGATGGTCAGAGAGGCCCTTAGTGGTGCCACTTCTTTCTTTCTTCTTTCTTCTTTCTTCTTTCTTTCTACTTCTCACAGCTGTGGCTACAGAGTTCGTTTACCTCCATCACTGTAAGAGTGGGCTAAATAAATAATCACAGCTTTTCTTAAGATACACTATCAATGCAGTGAAGTGACAATATGAAATTTGGCAGTATCTCACTGCCATTATAGGATTGCTGTTTATGGGCCTGCAATCAGATTGATTTATTTATGTATCATGTATGATTATTGTTACATTACTAATAAACAGGGCACTCAATTGTAAGTAAGTACTGAGAAAAGTGCTATAATAATATTATTAAACGTCTTTTCTGGTTCCCTATAGCGTCTCCTGTTGAATGGTACCGTCTCCTCATATCATTACAGAGTACAAAATAGTTACCAAATTATGTGTTTGCCCAGTCCCACAGGCCCAGTCCCAGCTGCTCAGAGAGAGACTGGTTGAACTGGAACTGGAGATTGAGCGTTTCAGAAAAGAGAACTCTGCTCTCACCAAACTGAGAAAAGACAATGAGAAACTGCAGGAAACCCTCAGGTATGTTCTGTCCTCCCTTTTGCATTCTGCATTATACAGTTTATTTGACATGTATTATTTTACACTACAGGAAGGAGCGCTCTGAGTTTGAACAGATGAAGGCGCAGGAGATGGCCCGGTTAGAGGACTACAAAAGAGAAGAGACCAGGAAGCTGCAGAGGGACCGCAAACTGTTTGAGAAACACCAGTCGGTCACAAGAGCTATTCCCAACAAGAGTGAACGAGAGGAGATCCAGGTCAGTCCAGCTGGTCACCAGGTCAGGAGCCAGGGCCAGCAGTATAACAGTGATCATGTGCCTGTGCTTGAGATACTGTATTGTATGTGTATATACAGGTGAAACTAAAAAAAAAATAGAAAATGGTGCAAAAGTTCATTTATTTCAGTGATTCAACTTAAAAGGTGAAACTAATGTATGATATAGACTCATTTCATGCAAATTGAGGTATTTCAAGCTTTTATTTGTTATAATTTTGATGATTATGACTTACAACTTATGAAAATTTAAAATCTCAGAAAATTTGAATATTGTGAAAAGGTTGAATATTTTAGGCTCAGAGTGTAACACTGTAATCAGCTGATTAATCCAAAACACCTGCAAAGGGTTCCTGAGCCTTTAAATGGTCTCTCAGTCTGGTTCACAATGATTGAAATAAATGACCTTTTGCATCATATTCTAATTTTCCGAGTTTCACCTCTATGTGTATGAATGTGTGTGTCAGGCTCTGAAGCAGCAGCTGAGCTCACTGCAGGATGAGGTGAGGAGAAAGGAGAGTCGATGGAGCACCACTCACAGTCGACTAAGGCAGCAGCTGGAGACTCTGGGACAGGACAACGCTGCCCTGAGAGAGGAGGTACCAACATGGGCTGATTTAACCCACGCTTTAGTCATTATTTGTCAAAGAAAACTTCAACTTCATCACAAATAATGCACAATATTGTAGCTTAAGCAGTATAAAACTTTCATAACAAAAAGTTTGATTTCTGACTGCACAAGAAAGAGCAGCATGCACCTGAGTTATTTATTTATCTGTACATTTCCACTCTTGCAGCCCGTAGCTACCCAAACTAATACAATAGAAATTGAAATAGTTCAAAATTAATCTGAAGTGCTAAGCCATGAACGATGAAATATAAACACATCACAATTAAAAGAACACATAATCAAATGTCAACAACAGAGCACATAACAAGAATACAAGTACTCCGACATAAACTAACCACATGTACATGTATAGGTCCAAACTCTGGAGAAACTGCGTATCACTGCCTGGAAGAAGAACTCGGACGCTGGAACTAAAGGAGTCAAGTTTGCTGTAAGTATCTCCTCTACTATTGTCCATCCTGGTAGTATCTCAGCTCTTCACATCAGTCACTAGATGGAGACAACTCACACAAAACATAATTCAACACTGAAATGATAGACCTTCCACTCTGTGAATGCCCCTCATAGTGTGCTTGGTTACTTGATGTATGATCGGTGTGGGTGTGTGGGTGTTTTTTTTTTTCTGGGGGCTTGGTGTGGGGGTGTGGGGAAGGGGGTACAAATGGGTTGGCAAGATAATAAATTGATGCTGAACATGAAGTTATTGAACTTAATGAAGTTTGAAAATGTATGAAAATACATTTTAATAAATTCTCACATTTTTTAAATTTATTATAGCAATTAAAATTGAACTCTTTGTGTTGTCAGACTCCTCTGGACTCCAGCAGCTGTCCTCCTCAGATCAGTCCTACTGCACCGGCCACTAGAGGGAGCCGTAGAGAGTCTGCTCCAGGGGCTGCAGTGCTCACAGGTAAAGACAGAATCAGGGGTGGGGTCGATATGGCGATTAAAAATTGTAATTGTTATGTTTTTTTATCTTAATAAAATCGTAGGCAGGATTTACACAGCTTAAGTGTTTAAGTTTGGATATTTAAGTTACTACTGATTTCACTCCTCAACCTCTAACTGTTTTGGCCCAGAGAGGAAGAGCAGTCTAAGGAGGCCATCTTTATCTGGGAAAAGGAAAGAGGAGACAGAGGCTAGGAAACACAACCAGGAGCAGTTGAACAGCAGCCCAGAACCACGCCAGAGCTGCTCCCCCTTTGAGACACACACTGTACCAGAGACTGCAGAGAACCAGGAAAAAGACATCGATTCACCCAAAGAAGTGGTCACACACCCTGATGGAAAAGTAAGTAAAAATAACTTCTATGCAGAGGAGGGCACTAATTAGTTACATTTACTCGAGTAACCTTTTGAAATAAATTGAACTTCCATGAGTAGTTTTAATGTGCCATTCTTTAGACTTTTACTTGAGTAATAATAAGTAATACAATTTAGTTTTTTTAACTATTACAACAAAACTACAAAGTACATATTACACTACATTTAAACAGAACTTTTTTTCACCCAGTGCTTTTTATACTCTTACTTGAGATTGGTACAACTACTTTTTACTTTTACTTCAGTAATACTATTATTTTTTAATTAACTATACTCTTACTTAAAAAAATGATTGGCTACTCTTCCTGCCTCTGCTCTTATGTATGCACTCACTAATCCCTGGTTGTGGTCTCTCAGGTGGAGAAAGTCCTGTCCAGTGGGGAGCGCATGATTGTTTACCCCAACGGCACCAAGAAGGAGATCTCAGCTGATGGACTGACCGTCAAAGTCACCTTCTTTAACGGAGACACCAAGGAGCAAACAGCCGACCAGAGAGTGGTGAGAGACTCATGACTGTGACTTGACCCGAACACCGCCAAATATGGGAGATTTTTACTTTTGGTCATTCGGATTTTATACAGTAGGTTAATTGGAGGTTGAATTCAAATATAGTCTATAATAAAAAATAAAAAACCAGGATCAATTTTTTTTTATCTAAATCACAAATTTACACGCAGTTAATTTTATTTTAACTAAACTCCGCTTAGTTAAAATCCTGGAGTGGCTAGTAACTAAAGAAGTAACCCTGCTGTAGACCATTAAGCTCTTTCTCTTTTAAACAAGGGTGAATCTGTATTATTTTTTGGCTTATCAATGCAGTCACATGAGAGATCTAAGTAATATTTAAAAAAAATAACTTGGTTAGAGACTTCATTTTGGATTTCAACATTAGCAGGGGTGTAGCTGACAGGTTTATTGCAAGAAGTAATGAGTGTGTAGTATTTTTGGTGTAACCTTTTCTTTTTGCCTCAGATTTACTACTACGCTGATGCTAAGACCACTCACATCACATATCCAGACGGCATTGAGGTTCTACACTTCCCCAACAACCAGACCGGTGAGAGCTCTAAATAAACATGTCATGATCTTAGTTAGGGAGCAGTAAACTAAAGTGTTCTCGTGCTCTTGGTACAGAAAAACATTTTCCAGACGGACGCAAGGAGATCACCTTTCCTGACCAGACTGTGAAGACCCTGTACCCAGACGGACGAGAGGAGAGCGTGCTGATGGACGGAACTATCATCCAGGTCAACACGTAAGTACCTGATATTTCTACTTTGTATTTGAGCAAAAAGAATTAGTCAATAGTACAGCATACCAGAAGTTATCTAAGAAAATTGAGACTTTGACCCTCTGTAGGGTGTATTGTAAGGGTTTTCCGTTTTGGGGACACTTGTTTTCAACCAATCACACAGTTCTGCAATACAGGAGCACTCTGATTGGTTGAAATATTTATCAAGAACTAGAAGAACTAGCTTATTCACAACTATTTTACTTGTCTAGACTGTGACAGGGTTGAGAAATGTATGTAACGAACGCTTTGCAAATATTACATTCACTAAAAAATAATCACAAAAATGATCTCTCAAGAAAAAGCAAAGTGAATCCAAATAGATACGTTAAATAATTTTACTTTGACCACATTACCATGCTGTCTAATTGTTCTGATTGAGTTGATATATCTGAATAATAACCTGAAATGTTTTGTTCCAGGGATGGCAGTAAGGAGATCCACTTCAACACAGGACAGAAGGAGGTGCACACAGCGGAGTACAAGCGCAGGGAGTATCCAGACGGGACAGTGAAGACAGTGTACACCAACGGGCGCCAGGAGACCCACTACCCCACAGGACGAGTCCGGATCAAGGACAAGGAGGGGAACGTGGTCCTGGACAACGGAGCCTGACAGAGACCACACATCAGACTTACAGCTGGACTCTGGCTCGTCCTCTGCACTGGACCCAGGGAGTATACACACGTTCAGTTTTGGTACTGGAGGCCTGGGTCTAACAGTAACCAAGTGACAGTGAAAAGACTGTGATGAAGACTTAATGAAGATCACTGACATTATATGCAAACCTGCATCTGGCTGTGAAAGCTCTGTCTGTATCATCTGTAGATCATTTGACAAAAATTCCCAAAATGAAAGCGCAGCTATCAACTCAAATATACAGCAGAACACCAGTGACTCTGTCCAAACTCGTAAGCATTAATGTTATTTTATTTATATGCATGCAGCTATTTGAAGTGGCTGGTACCACTATGTCACTATTTGATGTGTCACTAAACTGAATGTGAATGACCTGTTCAGTGAGCCTTGTCTCAGACACCTGGGACCTTGGATAAAAAGATGTTGTCATCAGTAGTTTTTTTTTTTACTTACTTTCATGTACAAATGTATACATGCTTATTTATTTTCCCATTTTTTAAATAAATATTTTAAGCACAAATTCTGCAAACCTTCTGATTCAGTTCTTGTTGAGATTTTGATCAAGGCAAAGCAAACATGTTTTGAAGAAGAAATGTGAAATTAACATCTTCTAATTTATTAGGTATAATTAGTTAATTTATTAGTCTTCCAATAAATAAACTGCTCCAAAATAACAGAATATATATTTTTAAGCAATGTTCTTAACAACAACAAAGTCATTTTTAAGTGGTTTATTTGCCAACACCTCAAACATCATGAGCACCATGATCATAAACACAAGTGTAGCTTCAGTGCGTCACTGAAGTGTGAAATCAACAGAACAGGTTTCAGTCCACTGCAGTAGCTCATGACTGCATCTAGTGCTACAGTGATAACAGTATACATTACTTATGTATCTCTCAGACACACAGGTCAAATATTAAAAGAAATCTACTACATACAGTCCTTACAATGTAATAAAAGAAAAGTACACCATAAAACCAAACCAAGAACAGGGTTAAACTAAAACATGGATGTTTTAAAACATAACGTGCTTCATTCCAGTTCTGCCAAGCCGCTGCTGACCAGAGGCATGTGCACTGGCTGGCCAACCGCATTGTACAGACGAACAGTAAGCTCTGGCTCCCGCACCTGAACACACACACACAACACAGTTTAGAGGCCAGAATCATCAGGACAGAGACAGACCAGTCACAGGGGGCTGCACTGTATCCAGCAGTGTCTTAGCTCTTGATCTTACTATGGTTGGACTAAAAGGGATCACAGCCATGTGTGTGAGATATATGAGCTGCATTATTTTAACCACAAATCTGTTTGACTTTACTAAAATGACTAGCTCTGCTATTACTGGCTGTTAACTACACACCACAATGTGTGAATGACAAAAAAATGCCACTGACAGTTTTCATTGTATGGTGCCTTCATGTCACCACTTAATAACAAGGGCATTTTCTTTAGCAGTAAAATCTGCAATCCACATTCTGCAACTCTCTTGTATAATTTTGGTATTCTAACCATCATAACTACATAAATTAATCTGCCCTATTCAAACACATTTTGTGTTTAGACACGTGTCATACCACGACTGAGGCGGTGATGTATCCATGCAGCAGGTCTATCATGTCCATGGCTGCACGGACGCTCCAGATGGGACTGTAGGGCAGCATGTCCTCCTGTCTGTTCACTGACGGAGGCCTGAAGCCTGCCACCTTCACCTTCAGAGCCCGAGTGGGGAACTGCAGGAGCTCCGGCACCATCTCACGCAACCTGGACAACACAACAGTATACAGCACAATCACTCATGGTATCTACATGAGCTGTTAATAACTTACAAGGTATTTGAAATCAAGATGTCGTTGCAAATTACTACAAAGCAGTGGTTAATGCATGTGTTATGGTGTTGTGTTACAGTCTGGTGCTTATAATGTTAAATAATAATACACTAATAATAATAATAGTGTTAAGCTATGATGCTTGGTAGTGCTAAGTGTTCATATTTACTCTAAATCAAGTGCTTGTTTTATGGTATGGTGCATGTTTGTGACAAGTGACAAGAGGTACTGTGTTTACTTGGAGGTGGCCAGAGTGTCATCGGAGCCATAGTCCACATGCTGAACCAGAATGAGAAGAGGCTCCACACTGCTGATGTCCATGATTTTAGCTCTGTAGTATTTGCCATCACTGTACTCTGCCAAACATGGACCACCTGCAAGAGTCAGAGTGCTACCACCGAGAGTGTGAGACTAGGGTGGTACCAGGGGGAGAGAAGGGAGTGCAAGTGGTACTGGAGAGGGAGTGAGAGCCAGGGAAAAGAGGTACACAGAGAGAGAGGGAGTGAAGAGTGGTACCGTGAGGGAAGCTGCTTATTCGTGGAACATGGTCGATGTTGGAGTTGGTTCTCTTCATTGCCTCTTCCAAAGTCTCTCCATTCACTTCCACATTTGTCATTCCCTCCAGAGGCCACAGGAACAGCTGCACCAACACATTTACTCAAGTTAGACTGACTTCATGAACTTCATCTCAACATGCTTTATCTTTGTGTTCACTCTCAACCCTTCATGTCACCGAGCCCCAAAGTACCAAGATATTTGTGACATTTTATTTCTTTAGCTAGAATTGTCTTAAGTGTGATGTGTCAGTCATGCCAGGTCATGTTTGTAAATGAGAAGTGGTTTTCAAACATTTGACCTGGATAAATAAAAGAATGTAATATGTACCTCATTAGGTGTCCACAAGTGCTTAACTCTGACGGGGAACTCCTCTCCCTCTGGAGGCAGCTCTGGGTAAATAAAGTTGGCCAACACTATGTCCTCCTCCAACAGGCCCTTCAGAAAATAACATATAAAACATACTACATGCAAATGACGTGTTAGCTTTCATTAACTGTGGAAAAAAATAGTGCTAACACTGCTAATGATTTCTGCAAAGGTCTTCAGAGAAAAAAACAGGAATGTGTTGCATAGTGTTTTTGGCAGGTTACGGTACCTGTGTTTTTCTTTCTTGACAGAGTAACTTGTGTTGTGTATATGTAAAAAAGGTGATTACCTGCAGGTCGATGTCCCAGTCGTCCAGAAATGAGGCGCCTGAACTAACAGCACTGTCCTACAGAACACATACATGTTTTTTACAATTTATACTTCATTTCTACATCTGGTTAGTAGTCAATTCTAGTTTCTAGCTATTACCACACACAACTCTAAATACATCTAGTGATTGATAGTGTGTGTCTATGAGGCAGTACAAATGGTTTAAAGATCCTTCTGACCATTGGTGAGGGTGCCACCTGCTCCAGAGAGCCGTGGTTGTTTTCACTCATGATCCTGCTCAGACTCAGTCCGTCCAGAAACATCTCCACAGTCAGGGGCCCTCGGGGGTCCGACGGCAACTCCTGCAAGGAACACCACTTCTCTAACACTTGACAAAACTTTTCATTTTTTTAAATCAAGGGAAACATTTTTATCAGAAGTTATGGTTTTTAATTATTCTATTTTGTAGTTAGCGGTTAAAATGTTTTTTTTTGTTTTTGTCATTTTTATATAAAATGCTAAAAACAACACAAACAGCAAACCATACAGATGGTTTTGTATGGGTGCCATCTAATATATGCCAGTAATTTAAATTTGTGGTATTACCAGAATGTGCACTTCCACAGAACGAGTGAGCAACAACTCACTGAGCAGAGCCACTGCATCTCTCTGCCAGCAGCCTCCAACCTATTAAGTACAGACAAAAACAAGAGCATGACATGTTTTATTTATAACCTTCACAGAAATATGTTTTTTCTTTTCCTCTACAGGGAGAGATTCATCATTTTGCAGAACTACATCTGAACAGAACATCATGTGGTATGGTTGATCTAATAACTCTAGATCTGGCCATGAAACAATAACGAAAAGGACAGAGTTTTACTAGCACCAGGATGTTAGAGTCTGTTACCGGGGTTATGCCGTGGAGCTGACAGGGCACACAGAGCTGAGGGACATCCTCGAAGAGCAGAGAGGGGTAAACATGTACCATTGGGATACTCTCCACATGCCCATAGTCTATGTACTGGACCTAGACAAGACAAGAAATGTGACAGGAGCAACTTAATAAATGTAAACAACATGTAGGTTAACAACAAAAGAAGGCAAGGGAATAAACATGTGCTATGGACAAAGGATGAACTACACTTAAACTTCAACTCAGAGAAGTTTAAGTTTGCATTGAGAATTTTATCAGTTTATTTGATTTTCTTTTTAATGTTGTATATAACTCTAATGCTCAGATTTGATAGTTGTTTAATCCAGCTGTTTAATCCAAATGCCTGTTGTTAGTTTGCTGACCTTGACATGGCCTCCCAACACCTCCAGCCGCTGCCCTCTGTACCACAGCATATCAGGTCCATAAATGGCACAGCCCAGAACAGTCTTCCAGGTGTAGTGCTTGTGAATGGGATGACACTTCATGCTCTGCTGAATCCTTTTCTTCAGGTGATCCAACTGTCGCTCTGCAAAACAAATCTATCTTACTAACACAGATGGACTTTACACATATTTTTGATCTTTATTCTTTTTTTTTTTTTTTTTTACGAGTCTTTGTTAATGGAAAGAAATAAAATCAGGTTGCATCTTTTGTCAAAATGTTATTACCGTAATTGACCTTATATACAAACCATGCACTGTAACAAAGTTCAATGTACACATGCTTTCTTTAAAAACAGCTGCTGGGATATAGTGATAGTTAGAGAGGATTTACTAAGGCCAGTCAACAACCTGAATTAACCTCAAAGTGACTTGACAATGTCCTAAAGTACTGAAGTGATTCTGTGTATAATGTGTACCTGCGTTAGGTGTTCGGGCATATATGGTGCCATCCTCTCCTATGGCAGACACTATCATCTCTAAATGTCCAGGACAGGGCAGCTCGGGAGCATGGTACAACTTTGTCTTCACCTATAAATATATAAATAAATCTACACTAAAACAAAAATAAATGCTATACACATACAAACATACATTTTTGCAGTATTTACCAAACAAAACAAGTAATCTCAGAACAGCACAATACAACAGGCACACTTTACTTTAGTGACATGCAGGTAAAATAAAAATACACTTAAATGGAGAACAAAAGTGACATTTGTAAGACATCCCCTCACCATCTCAGTGGTCACAATGCTGCGTGGAGTTGGGGTTGGCCGAGACCCAGACTGGGGGGTGGTTGAGTTTGGAGTGGTACTAGGAGTGGCTGAAGTACTGTTCTGTTGATCACTATCTGGACCATCAGCCTGTACCGGCGTCCCTGTAACATCAGTCACCTTGTCTTTTTCAACTATTGGGCTGATCTCACTGCAAGACAAAACAACACTTCCAATTACCAATGTCCCAATTAAGAATACCTGGCTAACACATACCATATATTAGATTGTGTAACTTGTTTGCAACAGTGCTTAATCACTTTGTATCAGGTGTCAAGACTTTTCAGTGTCACATTATCAATCAATATCACTGCCATGTTTATTAACTTCATAATAAAGCAAATAATAGCAGTCATCAACAAAGATAAGGCAAGAAATATGATTCAATAAAAATGTACTGCTACTCACTTAGTCTTTGGTTTCCTCTCCCTCAGGGCCAGGCCTTGGCTGACCAGTGAGTCTGCAATACTCACAAACTGACCATTGGTGTTGGAGCAGGACAGAGTGACTGGTATGGGGCGCTCGTCTGTCACCTCCTGCATCAAAACACATTCAAAACGTATTACTACAAGAGGAGATAGTAATGATAATTGCAGTGATAAGTTACATTACGCTGCTCTGATTCTGGTGATGGAGAAACAAACCTTTGCAGTTAGTTTGGCTGAAGCCCCGCTCAGATAGAAGGAGATGAAGTCACAGGCTGTAGCTGTCCACGTGGAGCGACCTCCAGCCGGTCTGACAAATCAACAACACATTTCACAACAGTGCTGCTTACTAGTGGTTGACCCACCAGTGGTTTACATTTCAATCATAAAGACTAGACCCTCCAAGTAGGGCTGCAAGATTAATCGCAATCAGACCAAAAACACAATTTTGATGGTAGCAATTAGCAAATACAGTCATAATATGTGTCATAGAAATTTGATAATTCTTTCAAAATCTACCTCCAAGATGAATGTGTGTGTACACTCAGTCACATTTGGAAGCAGACTAATACAGTGAATTCTAACACCGATTACACTGTACTGTAGGCACTGTATATTGGTATTTGTATTACAATAGCATTAAGTGGGTCTAGCAGTGCTTTTTTAGTCCTGTGATGCTTAGATGAGGTTCACCTGATATCACAGAGGGTACACTCCACAGCCAGGGAGCCGATCAGCTCAGGCGGCAGTGGCAAAACGTTGCTTACATGTAGCTTTGCCTTGTTTCCATGGTCACAACGAATCACCTAGTGGAAACAAGATAACCAGAATGACACTGAGACCTGTCTTAATTTGTAATGGTGAAGAGTTTATCATTCGTTTGTACCTCTGCAATGTTGTTGGAGAAGACGTCTGCACAGACCTGAGCTCTCTCCCACACTCCGTTGATGTGAGCTGCACAGTACATGCCAGCCTTCCACACTACATCCTCCTCAGCTTCTTTAAGTGCACACTCCACTTTCAACAGATCACAAACTCTAAAATAACAAGTACCAGTTACCAGTCGTAATACACTCTATACTGGTAATACTCTGCCAGCTAAACAAAAGCTCAGCAACATGATGTGGCCAAAGTATGAGGTCAGCTGACTACCTGAATATACTGAATGACCAGGCTAATCCATCAATGGACTTTTTCTTCCCTGAAGGTATCTCAAGACTAGACTCAATGGACTTTTAAAAGCCTTAGAAACAAGGTCACAAGTCAATTAAGAAAGGCAAAAGCAGATTTTTTCCTAGACATCATTAAACAATCTAAAGGTAACAGTAAATGATTTGGAAGTGTATTGATAAATTATCAGGGAAAGAGCGGACAGGAAATGGTTCCATTGAACTTAATATAAACTCCTGCACTGACAGTGCACTTTCATCTGGAGCACAAGCCACTGTAAAGGACAGCCTAACTGTAGCCACCATGTTCAACAATTATTTTATCTCCTCCATCTCAGAATTGTGCAATGT
>JAVQJW010067432.1:0-10538 GCA_036025195.1 Hypseleotris klunzingeri
TCACATAAATGATATGTAATAATAATAATAATAATAATAATAATAATAATAATAATAATAATAATAAATGGATTACATTTATATTGCACTTTACAATGCCCAAGGCGTGATATTATAACACTACTAGTCTATGGGCACACCGACATCACACAGTGCCATACAGGGATCATACAGATGTACCATACAGATGTAGCTACGTATGAGCTGGCTCTGCCTCCTCTCCAGCTGCGGAAACAAAGCAGAGATGCCTCACTCTGTGCTTGTTATGTGGCATGCGATAGAGTGGGTCGTGTTTGCACACGAAAGCATTGAGACTTTTTATGCCGGCACTGACTGAAGACAAAATACAGTGAACACGACAGTATAGTAAATAACTTTATTAGATCAAGTACCCGTATTGCTGGTGCTGAGTTTGGAATGATTTCCAAATAGATTATCGTCCTCCAACTTAAAAAAAAAATGATGTTGGTTGTATGCACACGTCTATGTGGTGTTATCTATTTATACATTATATAAATTAACCACAAATAATTATTGGGGAGTATTTTTGAATTCCAGAGTGATTCCTCTGTAGTGTGCACACACGATCGCAGAGGCGCGCACGGGACTGGCTTTGCGTTGGTTTTACGCATGAACACCGTGACCTCCTCAGTGCAGCTCTCGCCCGAGGAGCCTGCTCACGCACTCGACGGCAGATAACTTCAACACGACAGATCTCTTAAATATTAAAGCCTTTAAACCCACCGTAAATGGGTTTATCATCTTCTCCGACGTTACTTTCTTCGCGACTGTTTACCACGGACGGTTTTTGTGGATGGATTGTTTTACCGACGTCTACGTACGAAGTCTTCTTGCAACGCCCAGTCAGCAGCTACAGCTCGGTCATTGACGCTGGAGGTTAGTAACTGCGAGCTGCCATTTCAGTGGGCTAGCTTTGCGCTAGCACCAAGCTATGCTAACTGGCTAACCGGCTAACTGCTACCTGTATGCTATATGACACCGTGACAGCTTAATAATTAACGCGATGGACGGGCATAAATCTCGTGTAACATTGCAACGAACGAGCCCACCTATGTTTCCAAATTAGTCTAAAATTAGTATTCAAGTTAACCCATTCATTTTTGTTAAGCGTTGTAGTTATTATCTCAATCAAGCGCAAATTTTAGTAAAGGACAGAAAGTCACAACTGTTTATTTGTTCAGCAGTCAGTAAATATCTTTTGATTGGATCTGTTGGTACATTGTGAATTATTGAAATGTACAGTGAGTATTGGACATGCTGTATCGGTCATGTCGGCGCACCAACGCTATGATAGGCTGCTTCTCCCGTGTTACCTAATGGGACAACTCGGGACGTTTGCATTATCGCTACCGACGCTTCATAACAATGCGTGAGTCTGAGTCAGCAAAGTAAATACACTCTGTTTTGCTGTGTTTTGTTTGTTCCGGTAACGTGTGTGTGGCATGATATTTGACGGGACAGAGTGTGCTGGCCTGGTCTTTGAAATAAAGCTGTGAATGTAACCGGAGACTTGGTACCGCCTCTCACTGCCTTTCTCTTCCATGTGCTTGTTACAGAGTTCCGTAACATACAATGGCAGTCTTCAGTCACCAGGTGCTCTTCGCTGTGACGAGATCAAGGTAAGGTGAAAAGCAGATTTACATGATACTAGTCAGTCAAAATTACAAAATGGCCCTAAAAACAGCACCCTATTGTTACAATGTGCTGAAATATTACTGTGGCAGCCAAGACTTTTGAAAAATTCCACTTAAAGTCAAACATTAGTAACTTTTTGTGACTAACTGTATATCACCAAAAAGGGTATTACAAGTTAACATCTACAACAAAGCTCACAAATTTTTGACAATCCTGGTGCATGGAGTGTCCAAGAGTCAATTTAAAGACTATTTTGCTTTACATAATGTCTATATTAAATCTTATACTCATGACTCTGCTACCTATATCCAAAGAGCTACAGCCGAGATCTGTGCTTTGTCCTCATGGTATTAGTGTAAAAAAACAAACATTGCATCACTGTGTTGTGTCTATGTTCATTTAATGCCCCAATGAACCTAGATTATTGAAGTTTATTAACATCCATTAAGAAGTACTTTATTGTAACTGAAGAAGAATGATTTAAAGATTAAATATATTAAATGGTGATTTATATGCCTTTCCTGAAAGTCTGGAGTGACATCAACAATCATCAATTATTATGGGTGTAACATTGTTTCAAATAAGAAATTATAAGCACTCCTCCTTCCTTCTAGGAATATTTCTTTCTCTGTAGCTGCTCTTCTGTCTGACTGTCTGTTGAAGCCAAAGCCATACTTTGAGTTTTGGCACATCATAAACAACTGTGATATGGTGCTGCTCATTACATCTTATCTAATTTACTAGTTAATCATTGAAAACCAAACACAAAAAGAAATGTTACATAAGCTTTCTCGTCTTAACCAAGAAAGAATACCCACCATGAGCTGACAAACAAAAGCATGTCGCAATTGAAATTTTTATTAGATATTTAGGTTATTGCTGTGGTCACAGGTTAGGTTGTGACCACAGCACAGATATTTGTATTTTAAGGGGATAAACCATTCTCTTAAACATTTTCTGACTACCTGGAAGTTGCACATCTCAAATCAATTTTATACATTACAGTCATATTATTTCATTCAGTAGTTCATTCATTGTTTTTTTTCCCTCTGAGAACATTCACAGACACAACATTATGTAATGTCTAACTGGTTTGTCTTGTTGTGTTGACAGGGGCTCGTACTTGTTATCCAAGAGACACAGCTGCTCCTCTCTGTCTTCCAAAGCCTATCTTCATATAGACCCTCCCCACCACAAGTTAGCAGTCTCTTCCCGACACTCCCGCTTCATCTATCCCAACTGTTTGCATGGTGATAGCCTTGGACACAGGGCGGCCCTTTTTGCCCGATCTCTGCACAGTTCAGGCGTCTGGCTACAGGACATAAAACAGGAGGATAGTAAAGCCACAGCGGGACCTGCTGAGGACACTTCTGCATCACAATCTGCTACGTCACCTGCTTCACCCAGCGCTGCCTCAGCAGCTGCTGTCCCTTCACAACAGGACAGGACTCTGGTCAAAAAATCCATATATCACCGGGTTGTAGAGGAGTTGAAGCACTACTACAATGGATTCCGGTTACTGGGGATTGACATCAAGATTGCCGGTCGGATGGTGTGGAGACTACTGCATGGACAGTTGCTTACACGCAGGGAGAGAAGGCGGGTAAGGAACTTTCATGTTTGTAAATTGCACTTGTTTTAAGTCAGTGAAATAAGCTCATCCATTTTTACCTTTATTTTGACATGTCTTCACTTTTAATCATTTTTAAGGCCTTTAGTTTTCCTCTGGATAAATTATGTGACTGATATAGTACATAATAAGTTACTGGTTGTCTAGACAGATTATGTTTATCACAAAAACATACAGAAAACATTATACATAACCTGACAACTAGAACAAAAAAATAGACTCCACTCTTTGCCACAAGCTGTGCACATGTCACAGTAATATTATATTTTGGCTATTTCTGTCTGTAATTGGCTGTGTGTCAGTGCACATGTTTTGGATGCATTAAAGGCACATGCTAACATATTGTTTCTTTGTGTTCAGCTAATGAGGACTTGTGCCGATCTGTTTCGCCTGGTGCCCTTTATGGTCTTCATCATCGTCCCTTTTATGGAGTTTCTTCTTCCAGTTTTTCTTAAGCTCTTCCCAGAGATGCTGCCCTCTACCTTTGAGACAGAGTCTAAGAAGGTACATGTGCAGACTGTGTGACCCACACTAGAGTTCAGCTGATTGTGTAATTCTTTATATACATGCCTCAAAGGAACCTCAGTGAAAAGGCAGCTGATTAATCTCATTTCTTACATACTTGGTTTGCTAACATATGAGGACCTCAGTCCAATGTTTTTTGTTTACATTATAATCAGTAGCAAGGTTTGTGTGCAGGTCTGTTCCAGCCACTATTGTTTCTTAGCTACCCTGAAGTACAGCGCTACTTAGTGCTACTCAGTGCTACTCAGTGCTTTTAGCTGTACCAGCCATGCTTATTTGCTTTTGTTTTGCAGGAGGAGAAGCAAAAGAAAGGTTTGGCTGCTAAACTGGAACTAGCCAAGTTTCTCCAGGAGACAATCGCAGAGATGGCTCGAAGAAACAAAGCCAAGGCTCAGACACAGGACGAGGCTCAGCGCTTTTCTACATATGTACAGCAGGTTGGTTAAACTCAACATTAGAAGTGAAGTTCGTTATAGTTGTAAGTATTTTGAGGCTATGCTTTTACGTGCCATAAAATACATTGTGATTGTTTAACAGGTACGTGGCACAGGGGAGCAGCCTACCACCAAGGACATTGTCAAGTTTTCCAAACTGTTTGAGGATGAGCTGACATTGGAGCATCTGGAGCGCCCCCAGCTGGTCGCTCTGTGTAAACTGTTGGAGCTGCAGCCCATAGGCACAAACAACTTGCTGCGTTTTCAATTGATGATGCAGCTGAGAACCATCAAGGCAGATGATGAGGTCAAGATTTAAAATACATAGAGTATGTAAATACGGTTAAAGGTTTAAAGTGTTCAATAATGTATATTATTTTTTGTCATAGATGATTGCTGCAGAAGGTGTGGCGGCCATGAGTGTGTCTGAATTGCAGGCTGCTTGTCGTAGCCGTGGGATGAGGTCATTGGGTCTCACTACTGACCAGCTACGACAACAAATGCAACAGGTAAGTGTGAGAATATGTAAATACATAGACTGTGGATAATTTAACTCAACATATGAGAGACAGAGCTGTAAAAGTCAGTGAGAGGGGCTTTTTAATGTAGTGTTTAAGCAGTTTCAATCAAATCCTTAATGTCTCTTTTCAAGTGGCTGGACCTGCACCTAAAGGAGAACGTCCCTCCATCACTGCTGTTGCTCTCCAGAGCCATGTACTTGACTGACCTCAAACCAAAGGCCCCCGTCATCCCACCTGTTCCCAAACTAGAGGTATGACCTGGTCTGCTGCATTATTGTGGAGATTAGTGAAAGAAAACTCCAGTCCCTCTTATGTAGGTTTTAAGGTCACTATTTCTTTAGTGTCTGCTCTACTTTTGCCTCCCCTTCTGCCTTGTTGACAAAAGTAGTAATAATACCATCAAAATATAAATGCACACTTGATTTATTTAAGTATTTTAAAGATTATTTTTAATCAGAAGTTTGTTGGTATTATTACAGAAGGCCGCCCCACCTACTCCAGTGGAGAACACAGAAGCAAACACAACTTCAGTCAATGCTGATGTGTTGAAAGACCCTGCTCTCATCATTAAAGACCGACCGGTCAGTAATGTAACTGGAAAAAAATATGTTTTAAAACTTTGGTCAAAACACATACTACTTGGTTTCTAATTTGTCATTGTATGAATGTACTTTGAAATAATTGTTTCCATCTCTGCTTTGTCCTTAGGTAGAGGAGATGAGAGACAAGGCCCCTGTGCTGTCAGATAAACCCCTCACTCCGGCCGAAGTCCTTCAGGTTAGTGTACCCTCCATCAACACTTTCAACTCCTCTTTTGGACCAAGAATAAAATATTTTTTATCTGGTGATGCCAGCCTGTAGTTTATTGGACCTCTGACACCAACACAAACTAGTGAGATTTGAGTGGGTTGTGTAATCCACTTAGTTCGTCCTGGCTTTGATCTTTCTCACATGACCTGTTAATCTCTTACTGCAGGACTCAGCTGCAGATCTCAAAGGAACATTCTGTAATGCATAGTTTTATTATTGCTCAATTTATATTCTGCCCACCAAATCACCAGCAATAGCTTAACTAGGTTAATATGTGCTTTTTAATGAGCTTAAATGTGTCTCGTACAGGCCAAAGCTGCAACAGAGATTTCTCACAAGAGCAAGATGAGTGCCAACGGGGTCTGAAGACACTTGAAACTTTTGGACGAAGGAAGAGGAATGCTGAATGATCTTCACATGCTATATGTCATTTTTTTTAGTAAAACCAATCTTGTCTCAGTGGACAGGGACCCTGTGGCTGTTTTGCACTCATTTCATCACAGGGGCTTCTTTTGACTGAAGGGGTCGCTCCCATTGAACTACTCATACTGCTGCACTCCGTTCTGTTGCTTCTGAGTGTGCTCTGAGCTGGTCTGAAGCGTGTTCACTGAAGGACTGGTGTCAGTGCACAGTGTGGAATACATCTGATATCCTGTAAACGGCCCCTCTTCTACAGCCCATAGGCCTCTCTCTCACTCCTCTTCATGTACATTTGTAAATATTCTGTATATTTTGTCTCTTATATCGCAGCAGCTCTTCTGTACAGTTTGCTATGCAAAGGTCATGTCTCTTGAATTTTTCAAGTTTCTCTAATTTTAGTTTTATTTGTAGACCTGTAAATGTGGTTCAGGATTTGAACGAAGGAATTGTTTCCAGATCTATTGAACGTTTTTAGTTCAATAGTTTAAATATAGTACTTTATGATCCAGCTGATGTGATAAAACTCAAGGGATCAGGAGGTTATCAGCTGTAGCACTATCACACTCACTGGTCCCAAACATAAACATGTTAAATTGGCACCTAAAATGAATAAAAAGAGAGATCTCATTACGTTTTTGAGAGGTGACGGTTGTCTCTTCTGCTGTTGAGCAGTGAGCAATCTGCAGATTTCATCTGACTGTAAACAGTGTATGTATTGTATTTTAAAACAGTGATGCTAATATTTAAAAACTGAAAAGAGAAAATACTTGACATTGTCTATAAAGATATATTATTGTGGGCCGGGTGCTCCCAATTAGATTATTTTTTTTGGTATTGTGGCAAAAATATGTAAATGTATAAAATATGGTTTTCTATTAACACCGCCCTAAAGGAAACAGTCTTCAAGTCATTTTCTCTGAAGTTTACCAGATAAATTAATGTGGGTTCAAATTTACTTTATATTTTGTACCATTCTCATTTTGTTGACATGTTTGGGGACTCCAAATGTGTCTTTGCTATTTAATTTAGGCACTCATCATTTGTGCCATTAAGCGAAAGGGTATTTTTAAACACAATAGCCATTTCATACTGTATGTGCCTATGGTTAAAGACCTGTTGTACTTGGGTTGGATAATTTACCTGTGTTTTTAAACAGACCTGCACCATTGAAGTTGAATGTGTTCTTTCTGCCTTTACATTTGTCAGTCCAAATCTGAACCTTTTTGTTGCACTTGTGACATTTCTTTTATGCTGTTTGTACCTGTAGTCTGAATGTTAAAATCAGCAAAATGTTCTGTTGACTATAGTCTCTCGATGCTTAGATGCACAGTACCAAACACATTGCCTTTTTGTTCTAGTACTGGACATTGCTACTTTCATTTTTGATTTAGTGACCTCCCAGTTGCCACAAGAAAAAAGGCTGTTACCGTGATTTGATTTGTTTAATTGCAGTATTTCTAACTGTGCTTTTGAGTCAAGACTATAGTCCACAGAATACCCTCTGCAAACCCATGAGCACTTTTACCTGCTTAATCCTTGGCCTAAACCTTCATGTTGTTCTTCAGCTTTGTGGTGTAGGTGGTCCTCACTGTGCAGCTTCAGAGACCAATCTGAATATTCAGTGTGTTTGGGTGCACCATGTTTTAATTTAGGTAAAAGACTGGCTGTCAGATATGCATTCACTTTGAATTGATCCATTACATTTACGAGGGCAAATGAGTGGGTTGGGAAAAGAAACCAGAATTCACTATTAAAATGAGATTCTTTAGCCATGACTGTTGTTTACATTTCTCACACTGAAGGGTTAAGAAAAGACACTTCTGAGAGTTGAAATTGGCCTATGTCTTAAATCCATATTTGAATTTATAATAGTTTATTAGATAATAACAGTACCATTTCATTTTGTCACCAGATGGCACTCTTTACCAGACCATAACATACATAGTTGCAGTCACAAAGTAAATGTTGCATTTAGCTGTCATTTCTTTCTACTAAATTAAAGCCTATATGGTATGTCAAAATTTTCTTTTACACCCTTTCGGATTTGTATTATAGTAAAACTCATAGGTTGCGATATCCACGTGTACTAAAGTGGATCGAGGAGGGTGTGTGTCTATTTTTACATGTGAGAGGCCAGACAAAAATAGTTTGGGAACCAGACCTCAAAAGAAACTCGGTGTTGTGGACGCACAGAAGGTCAGTACATGCCGGTCACGTGTGTTATTTTGCTCTTTGTAGATTAATTGTCATGTTTGATAAGTTTTAGCTTGCCTTTTGTGTCTCGCATGCTAATTATTTTAATATTTAGCCATAACTTACTTAGGCTGTATTTTCGTTAGGCCTTCGTTTAGTTTTGTTAGGCTTCGCACGCACCATCAGGCAGTCATTGTTTTTTTAGGGCAAAAATAACAGCCCATCAAGAGCTACAGAATATTATAGATGATAGTTTAGTATAGTTACAGTTTATTCTTATTTTCCTTCATCTTCATCAAACTGCCTAGTTATTGATGGAGTCTGGGTGTTTCCTTAAATGGGAAGATGTAATAAAGAAACAACGCTTAAAATGACCCTGTTCTATGAGCAGACTTCACAAACCCTGACTTCTATTGCTTCCATTTTCTTACTGTATATTACACTAATGTCACATAGAAAATTATTTATTTACATTAATAAATTACTGTTTGACTGTGTTTGCTACATGTCTCACAGTCACAGTGTCCCACTTGTTCCACTTGCAGGCTGTATGTCTCCCACAGTTAGTCCATCTTGCTACCTTTAATACAATAAAGTGTGTTTTATTTGTCTCAGCAGTGCAAAGATGAAGCTCACACTCCTACTTTGTATGACCCTTGTTTTGGTAAATCTTCACATCTGTTTGGCCAAGAAAAAAGGAGGAGGACTTTTTGGTAAACTATTTGATCGAAAGCCCAAACATGACATCAAATCAAAACCCAATCAGTTTAACCGAGCCTCTCAAGACATACCTGGGACATACCAAAGGCCCCAGCAGCCTGCACAGCCAGTTCCAGGGTCACCTTATGCTGGAGGAGGTGCAGGACATGGAAGTTATGGAGGACAGGGAGGGTATGGAGGAGGGTACCCAGGACAGGGTGGGTATCCTGGGCAGGGTGGGTATGGAAGTTACCCGGGACAGGGAAGTTATGGAAGTTACCCGGGACAGGGAAGTTATGGAGCTAGATATCCTGGACAAGGAGGCTATCCTGGGCAGGGTGGGTATCCAGGACAGGGGGGCTATGGAGGAGTATACCCTGGACACGGAAGCTATCCTGGGAAAGGAGGGTATGGACACGGAGGATATGGAGGTAACTTTGGACAAGGCGGATATGGATCTCATGGAAGTTATGGAGGGTACCCTGGTGGCTACATCAACCAAAACCCTAACAACCACATCCTAAGCCCACACTACGGAGGCAGTTTTGGGTATGGTGGCTACGGTGCTGGTGGCGGATCTCCTTTCTCACGCTCAGTCCAATCGATGGGCTTAGGTCCCTCTGACAAGTCTAAAGGGTTTGGGCGCAGTGCTATGGTGGCAGCAGCAGGGGGCGCTATGGCAGGAATAGCGTTGGGGTATGGTCTTGGGAGGTTTCCACGTCCCCACTTTCACTTTCACAGCCCTGAAGAAAAATACTACTACAATTACTACATGTACAGGAAGTATGGCTTGAAGTCTACAGATGCCAATGATTATAGCAGAGATTATACCTTTAAGGCACCTCCAGATAGTTATGAGAGGTTTATGGGGGAGTGCATGAAAAGAAAAGACCTGCTTCCAGCGCAGAACAAGAAACCAATTCCTGCCAAAAGTACAACAACAGCAACCACCACCACCACCACCACCACCACTACTACTACTACTACAACTACAAGTGTCCCATCAGCTCGCCCCACCAGCAACACCACCCAAGATAAGAATGCTACAGCGAACAACTCAACATCAGCGCCTTTAGGGACCAACAGCCCTCCCAAAATGCCCGAAGGTAGCCTTACAATCAGTCCTGAGGCTAGTCCTGGGGATAATCTTGTAGTTAGTAGTGCAACATCTGGGGTGCCTGCAGCAATGGCAGTTCTCAACACTGCTGCAGAGGACAATGATGATGAAGTGAGTGTGGTAGAGATTGGTTACCCAGCCCTGATTGAGCAGCTTAAGGTGCAGAGATGTTTGGAGCTCTACATGGTTCATTCTGAAAAGTACTTGAGAAAAAACACAACTCCTGCTCCGAAACCAAATCCCAGAGGTGCTGGACAGAGGCTAGACATGGGCTCATGGTGGATAGTGGTTTTATCAAGTGCTATCATGTTTTTTATGAATGTACCGCACTGAGGCCTGGTCCTTTAATAATGATACTTAATACTGCTTTGTGAGGTGCAAACAATGTTTTTTCTTTGTTGCAGAGTGAAGTGACATACCCACCGAAGTAAAGTGAGTGGAGAGTACTGTGCACATTTACCACTTTTGCCTTTTCTAGATTAGTCCTTTGAAAATAATGTTAATTTCTTTGCATTAATGATGCATCAACATTG
>JAVQJW010067690.1:0-12756 GCA_036025195.1 Hypseleotris klunzingeri
TTAATTTCATTTAAATCTTTCTCAGGCAACCATGATTGTAGTTTATGTAATTGTAGTCTATGCTTTTGCCACTAGATGGTGGTATTTGATTGTAAAAAACTACTGTAAGGCTTAAGAAAATAGATGATGCTGTGAGTTAAACAATTAGTATTTGAAAGTTAAGTTTTAACCTTGGATTTTAACTTTGACACACCATTGTCATTTACAAGTTCACATTTTTATATTACACATTATTATAGTACACCAATTGCTGGATATGCCTGAACCTCCTCCTTGACTCCACACTTTGCCCTTTTCCCTAGTAATAAAATATCAATATTGAGATGATTGCAGCAAATTTTGTTTTATCTTTTTCATCCTTGGCAGAAATAAAATCAATCATAAAACCTGATCTCGACTCCTCAGCTGCGACCTCTGCAGTGCACAGAGATGCTGACAGGCCTGTACTGACAATGCAAATTCACCTTATCGTGTAGAAAAGTGTAGGGTGATGCCTTTTGTAGGATATCAATAGTTCAAATCGCATTGTAAGCACTTTCTCTGAAATCAAACCTTGGATCAAACCCTGCTCCGAGCTGACTCAGTAAACAAAACATGCTGAAATATAATAGTTACAAATGACAACTTACAAACACCCCATGACTTCAAAGACTGGCCTGACCCAAGGCTGCAGCAGACTGAAAAATAAACCACTTACTGCAATTGTGTAAGAGCCTAAACCAAGAATAGCACTGTTCTACTGTATTTTGACTTTATGCATTGTACTATATTGTATGCTTAAGTTGTATTGTGAATTTTAAGGGGACAAATTATGTCATAAATGAAGATTTTCAACTTCTTCCAACTGTTTCTTTCTCTCTGATGAAAAAGCTCAGATGTTTTTGTCTTTTAAGGCCCACTTTTCTCCTCTAGGCCACACCAACTTTGCCCCTACAGCCAATGCAAGCAATAGAAAATAATAGCAGGTATAAAAAAATTATTACTGGTACAAAGCTCGTAAAGGTTGAGCTTAATTGGGCCCCTTTAAGTACCATGTGTTGACATGCTGCTCTTGTTGTCTAGTGAGCTGAGTAAGCAGAAGAGATGATCACATGGGGTAATTAAAGAAGTAATTGATTTCTTATCTTTGGAAGGCACGGGAACACAATAACAATTTGGGCAACAAAAGCTGATAAACATTATTCTATATAGATGGGCTTATACTGCTGCCCATTGCATTTCACTGGGCCGCTGGAGTAAAACCAAAGTTCATGGTGAGGTTGCAAGAAATATTCATAGCTCAATTTGATACTTTTATAAACGTATACAATTACATTTGATAGGTACAAGTGCTGCTTTTTATAGGGAAAGGAAACCCGTCTATTGCTTTTGGCCAGAACACTTGATTCTAAAAGTCGCAGTACCACAGTCTCAAATACACACACAAATCAAGATGTACCAGAATAACAAGCAATGATCTGAAGTTAGCTTTTTTTCTTTGAACTAAAAAATATGAAATATCTGTGATTAAGCAGTGGATTTTTAAATGAAACATCAGCTTTTAGTTATTGATAAGTAGACAATGTTTTAACCAATCTGAGCACTACTGAAGAAGTGTGTGATTGGTTGAAAACAAGTGTTCTAAAACTAAAATCCTTGTACTACAGCCCATTATTTCTCACACGACTTCTAGTATGCTGTACTATTGACTGTGTAATTATTTTTGCTCAAATACAAAGTAAAAATCTCAGGTACTGCAGCTTTAAAGCTACCGCACAAACCACAAACTTCCACTGGCCAATTTATTAGGAAGAACAGTGTTGAGCTATTGTTGCCTTTCTATTATTTTAGACTATAATCTCTGACCTCTGGCATCATAGATCTGCTGCACACTGGATAAACCATTTTGAGGAAACACAAGATGTGATTGTACAAATATTAGTAGATTCTCAATACTTTGCATGCATTCCATATCGAAAGTCATCTAAATGGCTTTTTCTTAATTTTGATTGTCTGAACACCTGTGCATGACTAAATCCATTGGCCTGATTTGATGAGAAGACTGACAAGCAGATGCTGTTAATATGTCGTCCTAATAAAGTGTCCAGTGAGTAAAGTTTGATGAAGCAAAAAGTATCTCTGTGTTGCTCTGCTGTCCGTCAGCCCTGAAATGGCCAGCCCAATTTTGCTGATAGTGACTTTCTGTTGTAAAAACCTATAAGCAATGAACTAAATCATTGAGCATTGCATGTCTTTGAGCCAAGACAAAGGGCATGGGAAACCAGTGGAGGGGGCCCAAGCTGGAAAGATGACCACACCATCAAGTTTTGCTTATGTGGACTTTAGTTTGAGCTCCGAAGCTGACTGCTGTGTTTATTAATTTCCTGACAGTTGCAAAATACCCATCGACTGTACCGCTGTACTTACTGCACTGCACACAGGAAGCATGTATTATTTATAGAAAAAACTCAATTTTAGCGCCAGCATCCTTTAGAGGGCAAGCCTGATATGAGGCTTGCACTTATTGATCGGCAAAGTCTTATCTTATGTGCAACAGATAACAACACAGCACACAGAAAGATAGTGTTGATGAAGGTGACTGCAATAGGCTACCTACAGGACACTGCCAGCACTGCATTGCACATAAACTAAGTAAATGTTATAAATATTAAGAAATTGCTTTATACATTTTCAGGTTATTGTCGTTATTACAAAAGTTAACAAGAGTAATATGGTTTGTTAGTTAGGACTTTTTCAGATAACTCGCCTGACAGAACAGTACATTCAGCACCTTATAAGAATCCTTTATTGACTTTAAGTGGCACATTGATTAAGAACTCATTACACTGATGATCAAGTGACCAGCAGGGTGTCCTTCTATTGGACAAGACTTAAGACACAAAATACAACAGAGACATTACAGTGGAACATAATGCGTCAATATGAGAAGAAGGACCAGGCTCAGGCAATGAACTATAGACATTCACGTGTGCTAAAGGTGCTAGGTGAAGGAGAGAAAAATGTCATTTAATGAACAGCTTTTTATAACAATGAGGCACATTCAGCATATCTGTCTTTACAAATATTCAGACTCAACTGAGTTTACCATGCATCTAGACATGTACTCGACATGCAGGCGTACATCCTCTGAGAGGTGTAGCATTAGGCTTAGAGTCTCTAGGATCACATCCTACTTTTGAATGTTTTCATTTGTGTCTCCGACCAAGGTCAATGTGCCTGTGCCTTTCATAGAACTTAGAAAATTTTTGGAAAATGTTAGTAATTGGAAGAGCCACAACTAACAGTCCACAAATGATACACAGAGTTCCGATCACCTTCCCTGGAAAGGTCACAGGGAAGGTGTCTCCGTAGCCCACAGTGGTCATGCTGATAGTGGCCCACCACCAGCCCATAGGCATGGTCTGTAATGTAGACTCCTCAGTTTCCTTTTCTACAAAGTAAACAAGAGCAGAGAACATAGAGATGCCCACAGATAAAAACAGGACTAATAAACCCACCTCCCGGGAGCTGTGCCTGAGTGTGGCACCAAGAGAGCGAAGGCCCACTGAGTGGCGTACGAGTTTCAAGATTCGAAATACTCGCATCAACCTCAGGATCTGTACTACTTTGCCAAGGTTCTCCAGTTCTGTGCTCTCCCCTTCATCAATCATGTCAAACACTATTGTAAAATAAAAGGGCAAAACTGACATAAGGTCAATTATATTGAGAAGGCTGCACAGAAACCTTTTGGCTGATGGGGCAACGACCAACCGAAGAACAAACTCAGCAGAGAAGAACAGAACACAGAGGTTCTCAATGAAAGTCAGCACTGGGTTTTCGATCTCTTTGTCATTTTCATTCACCTCGTGGAAGTCAGGCATGCTGTGCACACACATGGCTATAATGGACACAAGCACCACACTGAGAGATGCTACAGCCACAGATTTGGCTAAAGTGGAGTGTCCAGGGTCCTCCAGATGTATCCAGATGTTTCTGCGGGTGTCTCCACACCAGGAGCCCTCAAACATCTCCAGCTCTTCATCTAAAGCTGAGAGCTGCTCACTGGACGAGTCTGAGCCCTGATCATCACTGTCCTCGCCTTTGTCCTGAACCAGCTCCAGCAGCTCCAGATATTTACTGCTGCAGCAACAGTCCAGGTGCCGGTCTTTGATGCCCCAGTACTCGATTTCCTGAACAAAGGAAACCACACACAAACCATCCATGAGGTGGATTTTACCTGTCAGGTAAAAGTTTAAAATGTAGCAGAAAAACAGTGGGTTACGGTCAAAATAGTACTCCATTTCTGAAGGGCTGAAGTCATCACAAAGCTCCAGAATAGCTTCTTGGGAGCTGCAACACAAAAGACGTCCGAGTCGTGTTTGGGGAAACTTTTTTAAAACATCAGGGTCCATCCTCTGTTTGAATCCTCCAACGTTGACGTTGATAAAGCAGTGGTCAGTCCGATGAGCGGTCTGTCCGTACACCATGATGGATGCATCAGTAAGAGGAGGTTTCCTGGACACAACAGACAGTGATTAGGAGACTCTGAACATGCTGTTTACAGTATGTTCTACATTTGCAGCACAGTATCACCTTACATCTAGGTTTCTGTGCCACATTGTAATGGAAGGTGATAGAGGCCATGGTATCACTGACTGTGCATGTTTCTTTTTCAGACAGAAATAGAGCGATAGGATGAAATCTACCTTTACCTCTGCAGACTTTGGGTCATTTATGTTATTCTTCACAATATAGACAGCTGATTGCGTTGAAATAATTTTTATATATACGTATATAGCCTATATAGCCTAACTTTGAATTTAATTTAAGTAAAATAACTTTGGATCCATTAAAAACATTTTATTTATAAAACCAGACAGACGCCATAACATACAGACACAGTTGGTGTCATCCATACCTGGCTGTCACTGGTGCTTGTAGCTGCAAAAGGTGTGTTACAGGTTTAGAATTACGCACGGTAAATAAGCTAACATTTCAAACTGTGGCCGATACAAAATAAAAGTTTAACAAAAGCTATTTGTTGCAAAAAAAAAAAAAAAAAGTTTATTAAAAATTTAGTCTACAAGCTATTGGTAGCAAAGCACAAAAAATCATACTCTTTACCTCGAATAGTAGGCTCACCTACTCCAATTAGAAACAGTCCTCAAAGGCGCAGGAGCTGTAGAAGAGAACCCATCTGAACAAGTTTCCACTGATGTCCAGAGGTTATGTCCGATATGTCCCCAGTGCACAGTCCGCAACTCCTGTGCGCAGTGCGCACTGTTTAGCGCAGGGCAAAAGCAGCTCCTCACCGGACAAAACAAAACGAATGGCCCAAGGTCTCTTAAGTGTGGTGCGTTCGTCAGCGCTCGGTTTACAGTGTGAGCAGGTCAGCCGCGTGCCACATTAACGGTGCATTTTTAATGATTTTCCTAAGGTTAATAGTTAGTGGAACACCAACCAGTAGGCTACAACCTGCTACTTCTAACTCCTAAATTACCCTATTAGGTCTACTTAATATAAACTAGTTAAATTGCCGTCACATTTCCTTTACAAAAATAATGCAGCCACATTCAGAAGTTTGAGATTAGATATAATCAAGTATCAAAGATGCAGATGTCAGAAAATGATAGGTAAAAATATTAACTGTGTCACAAAAAGAAAACATGCCTACAGCATAGGGTTAAATCTAATAAAATAAAGTCACTTCACGCTCATCAATGGTTCTCGTAATACCAGTTGTCAACAGTAGATGGCAGAAGAGGACAGGATTCAGAATCAGAAAGGTTCCTTTGCCATATGAGTGAACAGATTCATAACATTTGAAAATTGCTGCGGTACTTGGTGCAAACATAAAACAAAGACTAAAACAGAAAAGGATAAACTCTATAATGTAACAAAATTACAAAATTGTACAAGTTGAAGTGGAATGAGATTTGTTATAACCATGTTAATGCAGCACATCACCCATGGATTAAGGTATGGAGTGGTGACATTTTGGCAACATAATCAGTCAAAAACACAAGGACTTTATTCAGTTAATATGAAGAATTTATAAGGCATTTAGCAATATGTATAAATACACTAGTAAAGGAAAATACACTGAAGTGAACTTATCGTCAACAGCACAGATAGCTTTACATAAAATAGTTCATATTGTTTTGTTCTAGATTTATTTTCACAAAAATATATAATCAGTCTACTTGATTTCTTGTATTTATTTATTTTTTGTCAAGTTCGTCTATGCTATAAGACTGTGGCAGAGCGGACAGCAGTTGTATTTGCTGATGTCTTGTTCTAAAGCACAGTGTTTACAGACACCACACATCCAGAACAGGTGCTCCTGAATGGGAAGACCTGTCACAATGCATGTGGGCAACTTCCCCTCTGATCTGAAAGGACATGAAAAACAACAGGCATTTAAAGTAAAAATTCAAAACATAAATGGAACTATTTGTCTCACTTACCCCTCTGGTAATTTGTCGACGTCCACCACGTCCACAGGACGGTTGTCTTTGGGGGGGTGTTTGATGAAAATCTCTAGAGCCAGATCCTCATAGGCCTGTCTTTGTTCAGGACTCAGAGTTTCCAGAGACTCCAGTTTGATAAAGGCCTGTGAACATGTGCCAAACGCCTGGTTTGTAGAGGCACAGATCGCCAGAAGAGAGTAGATCTCCACAGCAGGAATGATGTCTTCATATTCACGCAGGTGGAGCGCTTTTTTGTGGAAGAAATTATTTTTATTTAAATTTTTACTGAGTTATATAAGGAAGTAAAAAAAATTGTTGATTTTAAATACTGTACATGTAGATCATTCTTACTTCCTGTATGCAAAACCAGGTATAACTTTACATTTGTCATATTTTTATAAGCTGAAACAAATTTATTTATGGAAATATTTACGCGAGACACAAACATCGGTTGGTTGGTTTAATGGAAATACTTTCTTTCTGTAGAAATTATATTAGCCTATTTACTTGTAATACTTATAATAGTGTGACTGATGTAATGATACCTGTGCGCATTGCATTTTCAGCATAGCCTTCATAAAGCTGCCTTTGAGCGAGCAGGAAAAAGTGATAAGCCTCTGCCCCGCGCCAAGCGTTGTCCACAATACGGTTGTCTGAAGTGGATGCATCTTCTTCAAGCAGCCCAGCAAGTGCAAATGTTGTCTAATTATATTAAAACGACAGTGTTTAGGGTAGTTAACTTAATATTATATCACAATGAGTTGAAGAACAAAACCAACCTCAGATTTCTTTCCTTTGGCCTTGCCCTGTTGTGTAGTCTTCACTTGCTCGTGGTAATCCTCCACAAGACGAGCTGCCAGTACATAAAGTTTCTTTACTCTCAAGGGCCGAGATCTTTTCTTAGCCTCTTCATCTGCAATCTGTAAACATACATCTATCAATACATTTTAACTTGCTAATTAGTAATTAATTAGCAAAAAGATTTAACATTACCTTAAACATGAGCTTGGCCGCTTCCAGAAAGTGGTGGGCTTTTCGATATAGTTCTACTGCCTCTAGTGTTTTATTCTTCTCAAGTAGATGCGAAGTGTATTTGGACAAAAGGGACTTTATTTCTTTCATGTTGTGGGCTCGAGCAAGGTCCACTGCTTTGTTCCACTGTAACAAAACAACACGGTTCAGTTATGTTAGAAGAAACACTACAAAATGGCCAACTGATTCCTTCTTTGACTGAAAAACAAGAAATACCTGTATATTTTAGGGTTTGTCATTTTACAGTATTAATAGGAAGCTCTCTCTCACAGTAGGAAAATTTAAAGGAGGAAGTTTATTATGCTAATGACTTCTCTTCACATAGAGAATTACAGTACATAGAGCTGTGTTAGCATTCATCATTTATAGTATAATCAACTCTTTGTAAGAACTCTGTGGGTTTCACACCAGCATGAATGACAAACAACACAACCATTTCCCTGAAGCAAATGTTGGAATTTACATTGGAGAAGTATACAGAAAACCCTGTTAACACATCAAAGCAAAATCTCACTCAGGAGATGGGCAGCAGTGGGAGGACAGTAGGTGCCACAGTGACTGCAGCAGTAAGATGTGAAGATCACTCAGGGAACAGTATGTATGTATACAGATGGTCAGCCAGAAACACTTCGCTTTTGATTTTCAAGCTGTCTCTAACCTGGTTTAGATGCACACAGGTGTCCACAGCGGCTTTCGGCTGGTTGCACTTTAAAAATGCACTCACTGCCTGTTCACACATTCCAACTGTAGCAAACATCTGCCCAATGTCCTGCAATACAAATTATTACAGAGACAATTACAATAAGTTATAAGGCCTTAAAGTATTTATTTATATAGATATTATAGTTTGAACTCACAGGCAAAAGTTTATGGTTGTCTGGCAGTTGGTTGCTTAGCCTCTCAAGACTATCATAGTCTTCTAACATGTAGTAGCACTCGGCCAGCCTCTCCTGGTTACGGCCCTGGAGGTAGTACGTCACTGCATTGACCCTAGAACCATAGATACTTGTTATACTGTTTTTCCAAGTCTGTACAAGAAACGTTTGTTATGTTTCAAATACCATTTCTGTCTGTCAGCAAAGTAATCTCCGATTGCATTGTGAGCCTGTTCCAGGAGAGCGTCATCACTGTCGCCAGATCCACTTTTGAGCAGCTGCAGAACTCTGAACCAATCTCCAAGTTTGATCCTGAGACTGATGGCGAGGTCCCTGAAAGTAATATACAAATTAATTAATAATTATATGATGCAATGTTAATTTAATGTGGTCTTACCGACGGTCCATGTCCAGGTACATGCGCTCAGCTTCCTCAAACCTGCTGAAGTAAGCTGCCACCTCTGCCTGCTTCATGGGCTCGCTCTTTAGATTCCCGAGGCGTTTGACAAATTCAATGCCCTGGTAGTCTTTGCAGCGGACAAAGGCCTGTTCAGCTGTTTTTAAATCCAGTTTCTGTAGAGCCGCCTCAGCAAGGAGACGCCTGAAAAGTTCAAAATAGAGCCATGATTCATATTTATATCAGTGAAACGCGATGATTCCGATATTATGGAATCAAGTTCTGGAGAACTTTATAAGAGACAATAATCCTGATGAACATCAACAAAATCTCATGAATTTTGGCACAGTGATCCGGGCTAGTTTATATTTAATAGAAATATGCAAATTAGAATCAGATTCTAATTCTAATTATTATCGAATAAAGAATGCCTCAATAGCGCCCCCGTGTTTTTGGCCCCCTATGGGACTCTGGAGACACTTACTTGCTTACTACTGTCAACATATTATATAATATTATGGTCCCAGCCTACAACAAACAGGAAGACGGCCATATTGGAGTGAAATTGGGAAGTCAGGTAGCCTATATTTTACAGCCTCTAAGTTGAACATACTTTGCCTGATTAGGCTCAAAACTGAAATACCACATTAGTAGTGGTTGGTGCCATAGCATTTGACATAGACGCATGGGGCACTTTGCCGTAATATATCTCGCCGTCGGGTATGACAGCGTGGGCCTAGTTTATGTATGCAGACAAATAACAAACTTAACATCAGATCTTTTCCTATAGTATTTAGAGTTGTAGCAGTTTTCTTTACCAAAGTCTTGGGTGAGGATTGTCTTCAATAAATTGTGAAGCATCCTCAATCCCCACTTTTTCAATTAGAGCACGACTGTCTCTCAAAGAGCGTATTTCAAAGTTGATCAGGTTGTCTTTGTTGGGCCGCTCTGGGTCCTATGAAATACAAGATAATTGTGTGTTATAGGCATCTGCAAAACACAGTTGAATGTCATTTATTTTACCTTCATTATTTCATCAAGCAGCACAGACTTGATTTCAAGGTCTTCAAAGTTACAGATGTATCCGGATGTTTGGATGGGTTCCTAGTAAACCATATACATATTACTGTGTCTTGAGCTGTATCTATAGTCTTCTAACCATAAAATAATAAAGGAATTACCTCTGGATCCAAGTTCCTGAAAACGTACATCCTGGTCTTCTCCATCATAGCAAACAGATCAGGGTTGTCTTTGGCCCACTTCATGTCCCATACATCCTTTCGCTCAAATTTGGAGGGATCTCCGGCAGATGCTTGGTTCCCAGGGTCGTCACCTGAGTTTCGAACTTCCAAGTCCAGTAGAGTTAACACACCAGAGATGTCTATGATGGCCAGACGGCTAAAGAGAAGAATTGTTTTTTTTATTTGACAGTGGTCCAAAAATTTGATTGAAACTAATGATTGTTACCTGGCTTAAACCTACCTGGAGTTGCAGTTCATGGAGATATAGTAGGCTCTGTTGTTCATAGAGTACTTCTGGACAAGACCAACGTTTGGGAGGCTGTAGCGGTTTATAATTCCAGATTCACGGCCCTGCAATAGTCACCCATCACTTAACCCCAAATATTAAACATTAACTGGCCACTTCATTAGGTAGGTCGTGTAGCTAATAAAGTTATGATGTAGTAATACAATATCAAGCCATCATGGCCATTATGACTTCTTGTATCAGCATGGCATATGGATATCCTCATTTCTGGGACCATTCTCTTTACTCTTTCAAAAGTCCAATTTTGAAAACCTGAGTATGAAAGTTGTCCGGCACCAACAACAACTACGTATAAGGTGACAGTGGTGCAGAGGGTAAGCGTTTGGAGGGACTGTAGGAATGGGAGCCACGCTTCTGTCAGCCTGCCCCAGGGCAGCTGTGACAACATGAGGAGCTTGTGAGAATGAATATCTGAAAGCACTATATACTGTAAAACCTATTGATTATTATTAGCTGACTGTCACTTCAGACTTTCCACATTCTCATGCTTTCTATAAACTAAATGCATTTACTTGCTGTCATGTATTAACAAGCAGTCAAAAAATATACCTAAAGAGCAGCCAGTCAGTGAAATTTAGCTAAATTAGACTACAGATAAATCAAAAACATATTGACACACATACCACAATCAGTGTCTTTTCGGATGCTGTAATAGCACATATGGGATCTTGTGTTGACTGAAAGAGAAAGAGAAGAAATATGTAGATTTAGTGTATTATTTTGATGGAGTGTATCATTAACCATTCCACTGTCTTGTATCATAAAATACTTACTGCAAAGACTTTTGTGAAATCTGGCCCACCATCACTTGTTCCAGATGGATTACTGTCTATGTGATAAACTCTGATGAGACAGGAAATGGCGATAAATGGGAAAGAGTGAAAGAGACACGCAAAACACATCCTTTTTCAATGAGATGGTTTAGGTCCAGGTGCAAGGACAGCCCTGGCAGGACATTAGGTCATGGCTCGCCTTTCTGGAACCACTGTGGCATGTGACTGAGATGAATAATCCTTTTCATGGCTCTCAGTAGTACCACCATGCTAATGCATTGAGCCAAGGATTCAACTATTCACTCCATTAGTTCCACTTTTTCCCTTTACATGCAGTAAATTGTATATATATATATATGTCCGCCGCAGTTTCAGCATCACTGTAATTGTGTTATCACTTTCTCAGAAAACACCCACCTCTCTCTTCCTTCCTTCTTTGTCCTGGTAGCTTGATTGATTTCCAGAGCTGTTAGTTTCTTTGCCACTCTATACTGCCACAAGTAGAAGGCCTCTTTGGATGCGGCAATCACATGAGTTTTGGTCATCGTGACAAAAAGCGGATCTAAGAAAAAACAATGAAATGTTATATTTATCATTATTTGTGTTCACATTAAAATTATAGTTACCATTTCAAGATTAAGTATAATAATTAAATAACAAAACAAATATTATAGAGAGTAAAAAGTGTAACCGGAAATGAAAAGGGCTAAAATCTATTTTCTATTGAGAAATTAGTGTTAGCCACAAAATATTGCATCAAAAAAGTATGAATAAACAAGCTACTTTTGACAACTGACAATATATACATCACCTACAAAATATATTTCAGCTACACGCAAATAATGTAAGAGTGGCTGTAAAACATTTGTGAAGGTGCGACGGTTTATTTGACTGGCAAACCAATTGTGGTCTGCATTTACATTTCTCTAAGTACAAATGCATCCATACAAATACATTATTGTTTTATTTCCACTTTAAGAATGTAAGAAATACAAAAAGAGTGTTTAGAGCATATGATCAAACTTGCAGAAAGAAACACAATTCATCACTCTCATTTTGAACTCATGCCCCATTTTAACCACCAAGTATTTCAGATCTACAGACTTTGAAGTGTCTTGGCCTGACTTCTTCTACAAACACTAGACTATTCAAGCCAGAATACTAGGTATCTGTGACATACTGTGCAGAGCTGCCTGGTAGTTACCTTCTATTTGCCATAAGATGCTGTAAACCTATGCATTACTGTGGGACAGAGAAGCATGATTCCAGCCACCATTACACAGCTCTCTACACAGACAGTGTGAAGTCTCATATTGAGATGAAATATAGCACTCTCATGGCCATTTATGTCTGGCCACCAATGTAAACATGTGGGCTTAGATGTATGGTGATTTTTCAAAGCTTACCAATGTCTATGTATTTGGAGTCCAGTGGGGTTCCAATTGAGTTGCACAGAATCAAGACGTACTGGAAAATATTTAACATAATTCAGCATTCAAGTTGATTCTCTATACAATCTCATTATCTCCTGCAAGAGTCACATTTCCCATAAACTGGGCTCACCTTTAGTCAGTAAATAAATACAATTCTTGATATAACTGTCCCAGCACTATTTCATTTAACCAAAAATGTTGATATTGTAATTACCCTTGAATGACTCCCAGTATCTGCTTCTGATTCAT
>JAVQJW010067812.1:0-10169 GCA_036025195.1 Hypseleotris klunzingeri
CCCACTTTCTGTAAAAAACGACTCAGGTTATGCAATATGTGTGTTGAGCTCAGATTTTGTCTTTTTGTTGATTTTCTCTTTAAAATAAGAAAACCTAAACAAATCGACTATATTTATAATCGTCAACATCCTTTTAAACATGGATGTTTTCCTGTTATCATTCACAATGTCAGTACAGTAGTAGCAGGCAAAAAACTTTATATCTAAGCTAAATTGGGTTTCCCACTGAAAGGTTGTTCATTGATTTTGTATTTTGACATGCGAATAAGATGTTCTTTACAAAGCTAGAGGACAGTGTGTCCGTAGTAGTCAGTCTGCTGTAAATTGACTCTGAAAGCTCTCAGATCTCTGCCGCAACTGCAGCTCCAGATGAAGAGAGGCGCACCAGGATGGCAGTATAGCAAAAGTACACCAGTGACCCTTGGCTGAGCTCCGCAACCCACAACTTGAACCAGCGGAAATGGGAGCTGGGGGAAGAGTGTGTGGAGGTGCACTCACAAAAAAAAGTGAAAGAAGCCAAAGGGAAAGCTGTGGAAAGACAGACAGAGACAAAAACTATAGCAGCGATTAGGGGTTCAGGTTTACCAAAACATGACGCAAGCAATTATCTACGAACAGCCCAGTACAGGTCATGGACAAAGGGCTCAAGCAAAGCCACCACAAATGAGTTTAAGCCACTACGTCCGATTGCCTTGTTGTATATTATGGGTGCCACTGTTGCCTCCTAAAAACAGCCTGCATGTTTATTCAGAAAAAGGAAGAAGCTTTGGAAAAGTATTAGATCATAGTGTGATGTTTTTCTCAATGGCATGAAAGAGCAGTGAATATTCCTTTAATCTCTTGAAGCAAGTGTTTCTGGTCATAGCAACAATCTGCAACAAACAACAAAGTTATTGGCTTTTTTTTTCTTTCTAAACTGCTCATGAAGATTTGTCAACAATTAGACACTGACTGTGCAAGATTATTCCTGATAAATGTATCATTTTTTTTCCTCAAGAAAAAAAAGAAAAAGTCTGCAGGTACTATGTATCTCATCCACCCTTGGAACGTCATACTTATGGCTACTTTTTAAAATGTCAAAAGAAGAAGCTACAGCCTCACGTTACACTGTTGTCATGTCTGCACTTTTTGATTGGTTTATTTTGTGCCGGTTAATCATGCCCCATTTGTGCTCTCGTCTGGTTAGAATAGACAGAGGACTAGTCAGGCTAGCCAGGCTACTATGTGTGACCTCTGTAAGCCGTCTTGGGTAAGAAAAATAAAATGGCTTGATGGATGTATGGGTTTAAAATCAAGAATTATTTACACTATGATTATCATCTTAATCAGAGAAAATGATCCACTTACGCTCCTTAACTTAACTGTGAGCTTCTGTATCTAGGCCATTAAGACAAGGGAAAAATAAAAACAATTGGTTCTCTCTAAACAAGTGTTTAATAATGCCACTGTTGTGTGTCTTCAGACACGTCTACAGAAACCAGTTTTATTTGTGAATCTTGTCTGTGATGCTGGCGGGCCATGGTTCTGCAGGAGTACTACATCTGGCCTTCATTTTCATTGGATGGTTTAGTTTAACACATCATTAAAGCACAGGCTATAAATATCTGACACTCTGACATTCACAACTTACATCTTTCCATCCTAAACACACATTTTTACTGTCACCAGTAGCTACATTAGACTTAATTGTTTCCTCTTTTGCTGTTAAGAGTTCAGAGAGTGATGTCAGGGTATTTGGAAAGAACTCACAGTAACACAAGGAGGACATGCAGACTCCACTCAAAGAGTGTCGACTGGCTGAAGACCTCATTGTTGTGAGCCTGATGTGCTAATCACTTTAACACTGTGTATCCATAAACACCGGCGGTTAAACTACTGATGCTACATATAAAATGACTAAGAGTTTATGGCTTCCATTTTTTGGAAGTCTGCAGTATTGGTGTTGTTGTTGACTTCCAATTAAGAAAAAAGTCCTGCTGTAACTGACTTTTTTCATTAGAAATGATGGAGCATTGCAACAGATTCATTTGTACAATAGACAAAAGTTCCTCAGGATTGAAAAGAAAGCTATGGAGAAAGAAAAATAGGGAAACGTCCTTTGAATCAGTGATCGATGAGGTGGCTTTATTTGACTTCAAAGCCTCCTTAAGTTGTTTAGGCCCCGTTTCTGGCCATTTCTGTGCTCTTTTAGTGGCTGAAGAGCATCACATGGTACTTCCCGGGCCCTCTCTGGCAGTGTACCCCTGCTGTTTCAAACAAAAACTTCCAAACAATGATACTTTCTCTTAGTCTGGCACAACAAGTCAATGGCCTTTCCCCCATTCTCTGCATTTAACTTCCTTTTTTGCCATTCATTTTTATTGGCCGGCTGTGTTTTGTACCCAGAGCTTGGCGGTCTCTTTGCCCATTTCTTTTGTGCAGAGGGATGCGTGCTAGGAATATCTATGGCTACTCATATCAGAGGTCGTGTAAAGCCTACTTTGAGAAGGTGAGTTTTTTGGCATTTTGTTTTGTATAAAGTCTAACTGGTGTCGAGCATTGTGACTCAATCATGCAGCACCAAATCCAATCAAAGAGCCTAACCTAGTTTATGTGCTGAAGTTTACCCTCTTTGCGCATGTGAAAAAGGAATACAAGTGGTTTCCGCCTGATCCTATGGACAAGCCCTTTTTAACAATTGTAGCCATGGTGGGAACACACATACACTCATGTTTCTACAACCCTCTCTAAGCCTATTGACAAGGCGCTTCAAACAATGAGTCCTATGAAGATTTTGCTCCCTCACTCTTTACTCTTAATATACTGTACCTCAATGTGGGATTGGTCTGACGTCAGCTTGAACCATTTTTGAATAAGTCATTGTTTGCTGAATTGCTCCAGGCTTGTAAAATGCCAGGATTGCAGCAACTGGCAAACTACACAAGTAGGTATACAGTATATCTCCTCTTTAAATAGGTGAAGCTTAAGGGCCTTCCTAGTCTTTAGACCTAATTAGTCACCTGTACGAGAAGTGTGTAGATTGCTCCATGGCAAGGTGTCTGTGGGCACACAAATTCTCAAATTTGACCCTTTCGCTCTATGTATAATAACCTGGATTCCAGTGATTTTACCCCTTGGCGCTTTGGCGCTTGTCAGATATTGGTTTCCTCTGGGCCCGTTCTCATTATTTTTCATTGTTCCACATGTCTGGCTGTATCAAGTACATGGACATAAGTTTGATTTTATGAAGCCTGACAAATAGCAGGGTATGACACTAACAAGAGTGGAATAACTTTTGTATGTAGTAGTCTATCTTCTCAAGAACTCACAATACTTCGGTTGACTTTTCTAAGTATATAGCTAAAGAAACCTCACCTTTCCACTGCTTTCCATTGTCTGCACTGGCTGTAGTGGTGAAGAGGTTGTGGCCAGCAGGGAGTAAAGGGGCCATAATGTACATGCATATAATTTGTGAGTTTTCAAAATGTTAAAGATTTTAATAATTAAGAATTGTTTGGAACTGTTACAGATTGCGTTTGGTTTTTCCCTTTAGTTGAATCTAATTATTTTTACTACACGCTCCTGCCACATAAGACTCGAGTGATAAACCATAATGATAAAAACATGATGCGATGACAGACCAATTCCATACAAAGCTAGGTTCAACAATAAACATAACATCTAATTTAAGTTTTTGTTACCTTTGTAAATGAGCAAAAACAAAACAAAATGTAAAAAAATGACCCGCTGTGAGCTATATTATGAGGGTTTTTGTTTTAGGAAGGAAGCACTCTACATCCATTATCTATCCAGGAAAAATGTGAGGAAGAGGGAGGGTGGGGGGAAGAGCATTCTTTAAGAAATTAGTTTGTGGCAAAAGTGAGTATCTATACGGACAAGGATAGTCACAAAAATAGATATTACTTCATTTTGAGAACAGTTGAAACAAATGCAATGGGACGACTGGAATGTACTAGCCACAGGTCTGCTACAACATTTAAGCAGTGTTTCGGATGCAGCGCAGACAGAGTGGTGCATATAGCAGAAAATAGTATATCAAATCATCATAAAAAGCAACTCAATTAATGTCTCCGTTTTGTAATCGCCGGAGGCTGTGGGAAGATGCAGTAGATGCCATTGCCTTTAGAATGTTTTAATGCATCTTCTTTTCATATAAATCGCTGAAATGGACTCTGGTGATGGTGCCAAGCCAAAGTCATTTAGGCCTGTAGCCAACTTCCTGAATATATTTTATACAGAAGACTTCCCAGGATAAAAAAAAAAAGTGTTATCCTTCCGCGTCTCATTTATTTTGTGATAAAAAACAACACAATTATACCTGTCAGGAATACAGAGGGTGAAGTTGTGGGTGGGGCTGAGATGTGGTTTACGATAATGCTGCATATCTCACTTTATTTTTCTAATACTTAACATGTAAAGACAGGCATGGCTTGCTTAAATAAACAGCTGCAACATTGTTTTGGTGGTGGTGCCATCAGTCCCACAAATAGCATTTTATCTCTGTATTTGCATACAAATAGTCGTATTTCTATTTGTAAGATCTTGACACCCAGGAACATAGTTACATAATTAAATTTGAGTTTACATAATCTGCCAAGTCATCTGTGCCACAGTAACTGAATCAGAACATTATATCAGAGATTTTATTTGCAGAATCTACCCCAGCCCAAGACTTAATACTGAAGTTTCTACTACGGTGCCTGAGAGTGCCCACCAGTTTCCAGACTTTGAGTGGAAAATTAGGCCTTTATCATGAAAAGAAGACCACACAAGCACCCTATTGGTATTAAACTTTCCCACTAAAAGTTTATAGAGTTATTTTGGTGGTGAAATTGTGATTCTCAGCTCAGTGTGTTCCCCCTCCTCCCTCCAAAAATAGAAACTAATGGTTTTACAAGGTATCCTTACAATAAACCAGTCCCTCTAGCGAGTACAATGCTGGGCAGGTAAATGCTTACAGGGAATCCTTAGGACGTCCTGCTGTGAGAAGGCTTTCCCACAGCTTAGGAAGTAAGGAAGCTGACGCACTGAGGCGGCATACGTCTCTCCATTCCCTGCTAGGCTTTAATACGTAAGTAATCAAAACTTCCCAGTCAACAAGTTCAACTGACACAATTTAAGCTTACTGCTTAAATTAGAACGGTGCGACGTTAGTGGGGTTTTTTTGTTGGTTTTTTTTTGTCTAATTTTTTCTCTACCAACCCAACAGTTTCAAAGAAAAGCACTGTTTTAATAGACAGAAGGAAGCCAATACAAATTCTAAATCTTATAGGTACTTAGCATAATTCAACAACAAAAGCCCTGGTCAGCATTAGTGTTACTTCTTTCTAATTCTACTAAATACTACATTTTACTAAAGTATCATGTTCTGTGAAAGACCTGTAGCCTGATTCCAGACTTCCACACACATGGTCAGTGCATCCAAAAAAGCCATTTTTTGCCTCAAGAGGAATTTTCATTCACAACGCAATGAATAAATGTAGGCATTATGTTAACTCCAAAGCTTTTTAAGTTGCATGGTTTCCTTTTAATTATTTATTTAGTCATACCTACATGTGGCCATTTACAAGGAGCCCCAGAGAGGTTGGGAGGAAATGGGAGCTGTAATAAATCTGGACACACAAGTATTCTGTCGACAACTTAAAGTGAGGGTTTCCTTTTCATTCTTAATTTAGTCTGGGATTTATGTCTGACTGGAAGCTAGGCTAATGGTGAGATAGCAGTTGGGAAACACCATTTCATTCAAAGAATGATGAGTGGGGTAATAGTCACCTATACTTAGACAGTGAACCCTTGATGAGTGCTGTACGTTATAACTATAGCCGTCAGACTCCGCAGTCATAATAACATAAGCAATGATGTCACTTATCATACAAGGGGATTTCACAAGGGCAATCGTGTCATCTCCTGCCTGAAGTCATGGGGAAGCCTATGTGAAGGTGGGTGTGTAGGGCCAATACAATATCAAAGAAATGTCTTTATAAACATACAGCACAATTGGTTATTGTTTGTTAAATCATTTAACATTGTTCATCTTTCAGTGTCTTGTGCAAGCTGGGGATGCCCCTTATTAGCATGGATTACTTTTATTAATGCAATATTGTCTTCAAATTACAGGGACCTTTAGAACATGTTTAAAATAAAATAATATTTTATTATTATGTATAAAAATACTGTTTGCAATGCCCTGTTTACAACAATCGTTGTTTTTACTGTACACATGCACACATGTTCACAGTAATGTGCAAACTAAAATATAAAATAAAGCAGTTGTAAGGGGCCCAAGTTTATCTGAAATATCAAAACCATGCTGCTTTTGCCTGAGTAATTGTGCACTTTCCCATGCAGTCTAGTAATGGAACAGCCTTTGTTGTTTGGCAGTAATGTTGGAAAACTGGACAGAAGTGTACTTGATAATAAAGAAAGAGGCCCCATGTTAATGAGAATAGGGTTTACACATAGAGGGCGGGTCAGGGTGAACACAGGCTGTGACGCTGTGTATGTTTGTGAGCCCGGTCCTAATTCAACTGACTCTGGGAAACACTACCCAAAATAGACTTAAATATATTAATAAAGTTAATTGTGAAGCAAAGACAAAGTACTGCTTGTGTTATAAATATACACTAAAATACATAGCAGACAGGATTGGAATCAGTGAATTACTGTATATCTTACACCTTTTTATAATAACAATGCCATTGACAAGTCTTGAAGTCTTACCAAGATGGTGGAAGGTAGCCTAAAGACTAATACAATGTACTTTATTGTGAGTCTCTGTTATTGGTTCTGCATGTTCATATTTGTAAAGCAAAAATGATTAACACCTTATACAACAATCAGCAATAGTGGACAGCAGCATACGATATGTGCAGTCTGTTCTTTAATATTCACACTAATTAAGTGGACAATAATGTTTTCAAAATGCAGTCTCACAAGTATGGTCACTATGGTCACAATGTAGCAGTTTGAGTGTCCAGTGTGGGAGCTGTTCTTCAGCACCATCCACTAGATCATATTGAAAACAGAAACATTTTAATTGAAAAAAGATCATAGATCATCGATGAGTCATTCTCCCAATTTCCATCAAATCCCATCAGCAAATAAATGCAGACTATAAAATCTAAAAATCTACTGCACTGTGTAATGTAGCTGTATTGTATTCTGAGTTGTCCAATGACGCAACAAAAGTGTCATTGTTGGAAATCTATTCAGCCTATTGCACTTGTATCTTTATTCTGTTTATCAGCTAGGTTTCTGCAGGTTTGACTTGACTAGCTGACTCAAAAAGAGAAATATCAAAACGTGTGTTATTGTTAATCTGCAAATGTCCAGTGACCTCCCACACCCAACAGCATCGTCACACTCTGGGTGGAGGCAGGACACAAGATGAATTTCCTGTCTGTGATAATATAAACAATGAACCTCCTGTTAAAATTCAGACTCTCGGAAACAGAGAGTTTACAAGGACATTGGCATTGATAATTCAGTGAATAAATGTATTTCTCAGTACATTCTGTAATGTCCTTTCTATGAACTGCATGTTATGTTACACTACAGCCTTCTAAGATCACACATTCAAAGGTAACAGAAACTCTCCAGGCCACTTTGATATCCATTTTAATCAGTCAAAACGTGAGTTCAAAGAAGTTTAGTCTTTAAATTTAAGTGCTCTTTTGTCTGAAGCAGCTTGACTTTCAAAGTTCAGACTGGGCTTTTGTCAAAATAGTGAATCACCAACTTAAATGACTTTGAATTGATTCTGGAAAGGTAAGAGGGGCAGTCAAGGTTGACCATGCGGTTTTCAATTACTGTGTCTTTTACAGTGGCATTTATCAAGATGAACAGTAATGTTACATATAAGACCATTTATTCTACTTTTAGTTGTTTACTGATTATGTTATGCATTGTGTTTTGAATGGAAAATGTCATGATGATTTGGAATGAGAGTTGTTCTTTTTCACAGTAACCCTCTGCTAAAAATTAAGCTGGGATAAGTCAAGACATGACACAAGAGCAACACTTGTATCTTGCTATTCTCTGTCACATTCAATTACATACACTATACTTGTAAATTCATCAGTTTATGTGGCTCACAGTTCATGTGCACATAATATGATATAATAATAATGTGATATGTACTGTAAAGTTCTCTACACATCACTCATAAACCCCACTCCATTTTAGACACTAATCAACTGACATAGACCATCTTCACAAATGTATGAGATACACTATATGCACTGGTCAGTCATTGTATTAAAATCAAAAAGACAACAACAATGTGTTGAACTCTTTTATTTGTCAATTATTGTCAAATTATTAACAAGATCACATGTATGTCTTTCTGTTTTAATTTAGTGTAGTGTAATTTGGTTTAGTATATATATTTTTCCAAGACACAAAGTGAAATGCTGTAATAACATTTAGCACATACACAAAACAACTCTCTCTAAAAAGTGTGTAAAAAGTCTAACGTTGTCTCAGTGGTGGATATAAGAAGGATTCATGCACATGTTGTCTTTGGGGGTGGCAAGAATAAATAATTGGTTGGAGATTTATGGACGTAGTGAAAGGTTATAAAGTTAGTTGGTGAGAAAGAAGATTTGCTATTGTGTGTGGCACCTGAATGGAAACAACAGAAAGAAAAAAGTAGTATTTAAAAAGTTAACACAAAAATCTGTCATTCACATTTTTTCTCAACAGGCTACAATTATGTAACCTCAAATGTAGTGTAAATATATTGCTGTTTGGGTATCCTTGTGAACGGCTACATTACTCACACCCCTCTGAAATAATAGGTTTAGCTGGAGCCCAGACCAACAAGACATTCTGTAGGCCATGACCAATCTCCTGAGCTGATCAATCACTGCAATTCAACAGTGGCTCTTTCTTTCTACAGACACGCCCTGGGACAACTTACCACCCCCAGCCCCTTCACTACACTCACAAAACAAGCATGACAAAAACATACAGCTCCCGTAGTACAGTCAAAATGACCTAGCAATTTGTGTCCACCCACAAACAGCAAGATTTAAAAATATGTACCTGCTAATGTGTTTTGTATCATCAAGAGAGGAGTTCAATTCCGTACAATTATGGACAAATAAAAAAAAATCAGCAAATAAGCAAACAATGATTTATATTATACAATTGAATTGGACATGTTTTCACACAAAATAACAGCTTTATCTGGATGGAAAAGGTGGGCAATTTTCACAAACTGACCCCAATGGCTAAATTCAGGTGAGAACTATCATTGGCACCATCTTGTGGCTGATCACAATACTCACATGACAAAAGTGAGAGGGTGCAGCAGAAGATCACTTTAGGGCCACTTTATTAGGAACTAATCCTGAGTTAAGGGAAAAAAAGATGTCACTAAATGTCTAAAACAAATCCTTCTATAATGGCTAGTGCCATAAAACACAGGCTTAGGGCAGCAGGATCAGGTGCTAGAGCAGGTTGTCCACTAACTGAAGGGTTGGGGGTGTGATTCCCACACCAACCATAGTACTGTTGTGCCTTTAGGCATGACAGTTCAAGTACCTCTTCTGTTCTATGTAAGAATGTGTGTTTTGTGTTGGTCAGAGAGGCCAGTCCGCCCCAGGGCAGTTGTGGTTAGAGTGGTAATTCAGGACAACCGGCAGATGGACAGTATGAATAATGGCGTTAGTTAGCACTTGGTATGATGATAAGTGCTGTTTGTCTGTACATCAAAGCCAATGTTAATATTAAAGTGTTTTTGTGACAGTGAAAGATTTAATTACATTAAATTAAGAAACACAATACATTAATATTATGACTTTTTATTTTATATATTATTAATATATATATTTTATATCTATTTCTCTTTCTTCATTTTTGCTGTGTGCAGTCGTTCCCATGCACTGCAGGTGTGGTGACCAAATCCAACAGGGAATTGCTGTGAAAACATCTCTGGTTACCACCTTCTCTGTGGCCCTGCTCCTTACTGCTTTCTTCTTTACCACTGGCTCATTTGAAGTCATAAATGAAAAATTACAATGCGCTACCATTCACCTCAAAAGAGATTAGCAAGAGCAATTTAATGGCAATTAAAAAGCTCACACTGTGGTTGGATGCATGGTTTTTACTGTTTATTATTCAATCAAAAGACTCAATTAAAACAAAGGAAGCAGCATCAACATGGT
>JAVQJW010068300.1:0-13824 GCA_036025195.1 Hypseleotris klunzingeri
TAGCGCCACCTACGGACTGAATGAAAAATGTCATTTTAGAGAAATTTACAAAACTTGGCAAACGCATTCTTCACACACATCCTGACAAATCACAAAAGTCAAATAGACCCTTCCCATATTTGTCATGGTTTGGGTGCGGGGCCTCTTAATTGCTTGTTAACAATATAAAAACCCCTAGACATCACAGATTAAAGTCGCAGTTAAGTGTTAAAACATTGTATAGGGGAAATTAACTGTCCTGGCGTCGGTATGCACTCTCCGAGTGCTTTCTTGTTTTACCATATTGCCCACACCCACTGTATAATAAGGGATGATACTGACTGAGGAGTTGGTTCTTTAAGGCGAACGGTTGAGGCTTCTTCAACTCTCCCTCTTCTGGAGCTCCATACTCTACACAAAAAACACATCAGTCCAGATTTGTAATCATTGTAGTTAGTCCTTCTTGTTTTGCTCTGCATTATTTATCTGCTATTAACCTTGACACCAGCAGAGAGTGCTAGCACGCTAAAGTGTATATATAAAGTGTTACAGTTAGGATTCACATTAACTGTATTTTGTTGATTTTGTAGCTCTTGTTCAGCAAGGTGGTATCAGTTCAGAATTAAATTAAGACTCAAGTCAACTTGCTACACCCTCTACATCCAGTTTGCTCTCATTCATTTATCCAAAAAACTAATAAGAAAGCAAATGTCTTTCTCTTTTTCTCTCTGTTCCTCTAAGTGTCACAAAATTAAAAGACTCAAGTCAAGATAAATATTTAAAATTTGGGTAATTTGAACAAATTTAGACTGTTGCCCCATAGAGAGATATCAGTGTAATAAAATGCTGTGTACTTACTCTGTATTAGAGACATGTATGTGGGATGCTCAGTGATAAACACAAGGCTCAGTTGGCCCCGCCCTCCAGCCTCAAGCCACGCCTCCCCAAACAGTTTAATGTAGTCTAGCTCCGCCCCTCTGCGCTCTTCTGGCTCAATCTGTAAACAAAAAAATGAATAAATACAGCATATCTAATAAGGTATGTTGTTAAATGTTGGTAAGATAGCAAAGTAGCAACAATGATTTTTTGGGTGTGAGCATGCGTTCGAGGTAGAAACAACATTATAACATGGTTTAAAGCTCAGAATAGAATGATTATTTCTTGTGGAATGAAAATGTGTGACTATAATAAACTTAAAAGTGACATTTTCTTAAAGAATTTTCATAATGTTGTTGTACCTTGCAGTTGTTAAGCCGCTGTAGTTTAGACAGTTTAGCGATGATCAGCTGTAAGACTGTCCTGTGGTTTAGGTCTAAGGTCTTCAGAGGGTTCCCTCGACACGAGAGCTGCACCAGGGACCGCAGTTTACCCAACTCATTCACTACCGTCCACTGAAGAAGAAAAAAAAAGGATTCGATTCATTTTGCACTGTACGATACTGTAAGGCTTAAAACTAAGTGCTTTAAGACTTAAGACAGTGCATTTTCAATTTATTAATTTACTCCAGTCACACATTTGTGGTGGTAAACTACCTTGGTAGCCACAGTTGCACTGAGCCACACTGGCAGAGATACGGATGCTAGCAATCACACAACCACATTAATACAGTACATAGGCAATGTGCATGAAGTGTCTTGACCAAGAACAAAGCAACAGTATGGACTGTTTCAGGAGGGATTTGAACCACCTCCCAAACTCTCTAGGTTATAGGATGACCACTGCCGCCCCATTGGCTCAGTGGAAACACAACTGTCCACAAAAGAAATCAGCAACAATAGCAACAATATTCCTACTATTATCTTACAAACCTCAGAGATATTGTTTTGGTCCAGGTTTAGATTTTTCAGAGCCGGAAACATCTCAGTCTCTGCTCCTGAAAAAAAACACAAAAACATAAGACCAGTTCATTGCAGATTAACAATGGGTATTGATATTAGTGTAATATTATTATAGAGGTGTACCTGGTGAAGCATCTGTAAAGTGAATCACAGACAGACCAGTCTCTGACAGGTTCAACTGCTCCAAACTAAAATACACAAGACATATGTATTAAAACTGAGCAATTATATCAGAATATGGACAAAAACAGGACTAAACCAGGATTAAAACAGGTCTAAACTAGGTACATAACTGTATGTGGGTCAGTACCTGGGCAGAGAGGCCAGGGCCAGGACCGTCTCCTGATTCAGAGGGTTCTTACTGAGACTGAGGCACTTCACCTTCTGAAGCAGGTCTCCAGGACTGCAACAGAGAAAAAAATAACACATTAACCCTGTCTAAACCAGGTCTAAACAGGGACTAAAACAAGGTCAAAGGAGGAACTAAACCAGGTCTGAAAACAGGACATACAGTATGTATTAAGAACAGAAGAGTAAACCAGATCTGACCAGGTCTAAACCAAGACTAATCCAGGTCTAAAGAGTACCTGGTGAGGTCTGAGATCCTGTTTTCCTCCAGACCCAGGTCTTCCAGCTGTGGCCACATGGGGGCGCACTGCAGCACCTACCACAAAGGTTTGTAAAGTCAACTCATACCAACAATTCACACCAGATTCTGACCCGACTTTGTGTTCAAGACAAAGTTTCGCAGACAGCATGATACGCTATATTTACCTGTTCCCAGGTGAGCTGACAATGGTTCAGAGCCAGGACTCTGAGGTTGAGAAAGGCCTTAGAGAGAAGAGGAGGATCTGAGGGCATCTGCAGTCGGTTAAAACTGGAACAAAAATGATATTTCTGAATGATTTAAAATATAAGGTTAAGGTTATAAGACTGTTCAAGTGAGATGTACTGTAACTTAGGATGAATGAAACTTTAATATCATGACTCTATAAAGGCAAGATCACAATTTTAGTTGACTTTTTGTTTTACACAGAAGACTACTTTTATCTGTGTCTTTATAATACCATTTATTACTGCAAATTCAATGTACATTCAATGTAATGTTCATCAAAATACTTAATTTTATTCTTTCCCTTTTTTATTAATATGTACATTATCACTGTTACAGTAAAAATTGTGAAAAGCAGAACATAAATTAATGCACTGTAGCACAATTCAATCATCTTCTGAGATGAGCACACCCGTTACTTTATTTTTAAAATGTTTTTATTGCTGATCATCATTCATTTAAACATAATGCAGGGAAAACAAACCACCCATTCCCATAAGCCAGACCCAGACGGTACTAACCCTCTAGACAGCTTCCAGTGCCCAACCCTCCCCTGCAACACCCATTGTAGAAGCCAAAAGAAAAATCAGAAAATAAATAAACAGAATAATACTGATAAAAATAATGACAAAAAATAAATTAAAGAAAATAATAATAATAGAAGAAAATAAAATAATAACAATAATAATAAATAGAGTGAATAGGTCAATTGAAAATATGTATAAATTAAAAATAATGAATTAATTAATCTGATTTCTTTATATTTACTTTCTCTCTCACACACCCGTTACTGTACCTAAGCTGTAGTACCTCTGTGTTATCTATAGTTGGCGCTGTTACCTGAGCTGCAGTCCTTTGAGTGCCTCCATCTGTTCAGTGATAGCCGCTACATTGTCCCATCGACCAATCAGAGTCCGGCTCAGGTCCAACCACCGCACACATGAAGAAGAGTTAGGGAGCAGTCACAGGGTTAACAGAGAGGCCACCACCAAAACCTACTATTATTACTGTACAATATGGCTGGGAATAACAAGGTACCTCACAATTTTAAATATGAATAACATGGCTCACAATACTGACTATATCACAATATGGTAAAATGACTCATTAAAAGCTTAGAAGGATATTGGGAGTAGTTTTCCTAATTTCTCCCTCAGCTCCGGGTCCGTTGACATCACAGCGATTCAGAATGATGGAATCGAGACTTTCCAGACTGAAAAACAACCAAAGAACTACATTATTATGAAAACATAAAAACGTAAAAACTGAATATACAAATACAGCTTAGGGCTAATCACTTTTTATATTAATTAATTAAACGCAAAGATAACAAACGGGGTAAATAAATAGCAGACACAATTTGAACAAGGTAAAGCTGAAACTATGCCATGTGAGAACTTCTAGATTTACAGATAAACAAGATTTTCATTTAAATGCAAAATGTATATATTTTTTGTACAATTTAGTTCACATTACTGTAATTACTAAATTGGTTTATTATAGCCCTGAATATTAATGAGATACCTGCGGTCTCTAAGCCCCTCCCACTCCAGTTTCTTATTGGACACACAGATGTCCTCTTTCAAAACCTCGTCTGGATCCGTGCTGTAGACCTGGTCCACGGCCGACAGGAAGTCCAGACCGAAGGACACTTTAGAGGGACGCACAAAGGACCCGGCGCCAGGGACACTGAGGGACAAGAGACAGAAATATTCAACCAAAACATTTAAAAACAGTCAAATGCTGAAAGGAGAGAGAGCTGTGGTCTGTCAAAAATACTAGGGTTTTTAGTGACACTGACACATTAAAACATTGACTGCTAAGTGTAAGTTTGTTTATAGAAGAATTAAGGACTAAACCAGGTTCTAACAGGGACTAAACTAGGACTAAACCAGGCCTACCTCTCAGTGTGTGTGTCCCATAGATTAAACCATTTCTAAACTAGGTCTGAAGAACAGTTACCTGCAAGTGAAATACTGCACTCCTTCGTGGACTCCGTCATGTTTACCTCTTTCAGGAATATCCCACTCCACTCCCAGCCAAACACCTGAACAACAAGAGTTTTCTTTAAAGCATTTTGATTATAAACACGGTATAATTCTGTTGGGCATGTGTGTATGTGTCGGTAAGAAACACTGAATTAAAAAATATGATCAGTTCTAGGCATGGGACAATATGAATTTTTGTCATCTTCACCAGAATAATTGCAATTGAAGATAATATATTATAATAAAGAAATAATGCACTTACGTTATCCTGGAATCACAACAGTTAGTTTTATTGTAGGCTGAAAGTAATATTTTTTATAAGTTTTGGCCAGTGACACCTGACACCTATAAATTATATTTTCTAATGATCAACAAGCAATGAACTGCAAATAAATAACGGTTATTGTAATAACGATTATCACAATAATAAAACATAAACACCATAAATTAACTGTCAAGTGTTTTTAATGTGATAAACGATATTATTTTATATTGTCCCATTCCAAATCAGTACTAGTCCTTACCTTTCGTCGGCGGTACAGGCCCCACGTACCGCACCGTGGCCCGCTCTCCGCCGCTTGAGACCCGCCTCCCTACGGGCTCCTCCGGTAACGGGGATTCAGCGGGGTCCGCAGCCATCAGCAGCCGTAGGAGAGAGGCTACAGGCGGCTACAGGAGCTCAGGACACACCGGTGAACAGAGGAGCTAAGGGAGGCTAACGGCTAACATGAGGAACAGCATGAGAGGAGTTAAACTGAATATAACTACACCTTTATGAAACTATATGGATAAACAGACACCCGGGAGTTAATACACAGATAGTAGACAGGTAAATCGATGGGTTTAAATGCTAGTAAAATCAAATTAAAGGGTATATATTTTAATTTTTTATCTGCAAATATGTAGCCTCTCCCGAATCAAAACATTAGCGCTGACAGGAAGTGACGCATACTGTCGTAAGATTCCGGATGGTTCTAAAAAATGACTTATTTACTGAAACTAAAAATATATCACTATTTATTGTAAAGGGGTTTGATTTCAAAGCTGACTGTCAAATATTGAAATTATTTTGTATTTTGGGAGAAAATGTAGATTGATAAGGTGGAACCAATGCAGTGTCAAGTCTGTTCCTGGTCGGACCCGGTTTTGCTGCTGCACCTTAGAGCGAGGAGCAGAAACGTGTTGAAAATAAAAACATTTATGGATTATTATTAGTTACAGGACAGAGACTCAAGCCACCGTCAAACAACATGAAGAAGCTCAAAATGAGGTGAGTTTGTGAATAAATTTGAACTAAAAACATTTAATAGCCAGTGTGATTTGCTAAGACAACTTCTATCAAACATTACTAACCCTGTCACGACAACTACAAGCCTATATCGACTGGTTCATATAAATGAATGAAGATATTTTTATATATTGATTCGCCTTCTCGGCAAAGTATGGTTAATTTATTTAAATGTCTTTTGATTGGGTTTAATGTATACTAACTTATTTGTTGCTGTTCATCATTTATTTCAGATAGATTAGTGAATTAAAAGTTTATTGACATTAAAACATGTATAAACTGTAACTATCATTCTCTAGGATCAATGCGTAAGTGGCATAAAACGCTCTACTAATAATATCGAGGTGTTTTCTGAAGCAATATGCCCGTGTGTTATCATGACGAGCCCTTGTATAAACCTACTAATTTTATATAATGTATTGTTTTTTTAGTGAGGACTCGTTGGACTACGAGGTCGGACTGGTCTCTGGGAGTTTGTCCAAGTCCAGTTCTGGTCCTGGGTCTGGTTCACTGTCGGCTCTGTTCAGCTCCACAACAACAGCCCCTTCATCAGCGCTGTTCCAACCTGCTCCAAAGGTTAGTCCTGGTTCAGAAACCCAAAACTAAACCAGTTCTGAATCAGAACTGGTTTAGTTTTGGGTTTGTCCTGGTCCAAACCTGTTTTAGTCCTTGTTTAGACCTGGGTTAGACCTGGTTCAGACCTAGTTTAGTCCTGGTTCAGACCTGCTTTTCTCTTTACATGCAGATTGTGAAGAGTGCTGAGCCAAAGGAAAAGCCAAAGGAGCTTCCTGAGGTGAAAGTCCAGAAGAAAGCCCAGGACAAACCGAAGTCTGCAGCTGACCTCAGCGTCCAGTCCCGGTCAGTTTCTCTGTGGTCTTCCTCTAAGCCTCCCGCTCTTACTCTAGGCCTCTTGCTCTTCAGCGCAGTATCTCTGGAAGTAAGGATGCTGGCAAGTACCAAAAACCATAAACTGCAGCTGGAACAGGAGCTCTGAGGCCACAAGCGTTTTACTCCAGGTCTCCACACAGAGGCATTCTTTGCAAAGATGGTATTGTTTTAGAAAATATTTGTGTCTCTGATTATTATTTCATTAATTCAGTGGAGTGTGTGTTAGCAGATTCGAAGTGCTTTACTGTGACACATAATACATGAAATTTAGAGTAGTGTTCCCTGTTTTACACAGTGCTTGTTCTTAAATTATTTTACCTGAATTAAATCTTTGGATCTTTTTGTTTTTTTGTAAAAGTATGAAGCACTTTTTTAATTTCTTAAACTTGCTTAATATTGTGTAAAGATGGGTTCAAGTGGTGGTTGCAGACTTTTCTGAACGGTTATTAAATATTATGTTTTTCTCATATGTTCCAGCGCATATATTAACCATCTCTGTTGTTTTTCAGGGAGCAGAGTTTGTTGGCGGCTGATGAAGAGGAGCAGACTGGAGTTAAAGGCAAGAAGAGGAAGGCTCCATCACAGGCTGTAGACCCGGATTTGGACCCGGACGGAGACCGAGGAGCGGAATACTGGGTCAACCGCAGACAGACCCTAAAGACCAACCGACTCAAAGACCAAGAGAAGAACCACCGCACTGTGTTTGTGGGCAACCTGCCTCTGAGCGCCACCAAGAAGGTACTACCTAAATCTGATCATCTAAAACCAGGACTAAACCGGGACTGAACCAGGACTACTGAAGAAAAAGAGGACTAAACTAGGACTAAATCAGAAGTACACAAGGGATAAACCAGGACCAAACAAGGACCAAATTAGGTCTAACCAGATGCCCCAACACAGCCCTCTCCATGTATTTTGGTTTTGAATAGATCCTTCATATTAATTTTAGTGTAATAGTTTTTCAGGAACTGGAAAATATTTTGGAAACCTGTGTAAATGCACTATAATTGATATTTTTATATGATATTCCTCTCTTCAGACTCTTCGGACTCTTTTCAAAGATAAAGGCCCCATCGAGTCCATCCGCTTCAGGTCACTGGTCAGAGAAGACCCCAGTATGTCCCGCAGAGCGGCTGCCATCATGTGAGTACAGCCAGAACTAAACCAGGACTGAACAAGAACTAAACCAGGACTGAACCAGGACTAACCCATGTCTCTGTTTTAGGAGGAAAGCCCACCCTCAGAAGCAGAGCATTAACGCGTATGTGGTTTTTAAAGATGAGGAGGGCGCCTCCAGAGCTCTAGACAGGTCAGTTCTGCCTGTTTTTTTTCTAGTTTGCTCTCCTACATGCTCGTGTTATTGCATGCAATATGTAAAATAAAGATGAACTTTTATTTAGAATGGCTTAATATTTGAGACTCTTATTGTGAAGTCTGGTTTCAGGAACGGTCTGGAGCTGGAGCAGGACCTGTTCATCAGAGTGGACCGGGTCACAGCCTCAGCCTCGGTCAGTTCCGCACACACTGTTTACAGAGGCCCAATTAATATTAAAATAATTAAAATATTTGTTAAAAAAATATGATATAAGTGTAAACTGATGTGTGTTTGTCTGCAGCATGATCACAAACGCTCCATCTTTGTGGGGAACCTACCATTTGGTGAGCTTACCTCTATTTAAACTCTATTTAAATTTTGTTTGGACCTATACTTTGTTGTTACCATTACTTCAAAATAATATTACTCAAGTAAAAAGTATTGTGCATTAAAACTACTCTTACAATTTATTTAAAAAATTTGTCAAGTAAATGTAATCGATTACCACCTCTGACTGTGGTCTATATTCTGAGCAGCTATTTTAATTATTATACTAGTTTCAATACTAGTCAAATCAAGATTAATATTCTTAATTTGTGTCATTTTAACTCATAAATATTCCTTTTTTGTTTTAAATCTGATGCCTCACTAATGGTTGTTATTGTGTATTCTTCCCTTGTCAGATGTAAAGGAGTCTTCGTTGCGCAGACACTTCTCTGAGTGTGGAGATGTGGAGGCCGTCAGACTGATCCGGGACCCGCTCTCAGGACTGGGAAAAGGATTCGGATATGTGCTCTTCACGGTACGCACCAAAAAAGGAAAAACTGTAAATCTGAACTGAGAGGACCTGGTTTAGACCTGGTTCAGTCTAAATTTAGACTTGGCTAGGTCATGGTTTCCTTAAATATGAAATGGTTGAGAAACAAAACATAAAAATTGCCTATCTGACCCTGATGTAAAGTAGGTAGTCTGTCATAATTTTTTGTTTTACTTTAGTGCTTTCCCTGGCCTCTACATCAAAATCATCAGTGTTTGTGTGGGTTAACACTTTGGGTGGTGTTTTTGAGTGGTGTAGTAGCAAAACTAACTGATTTGATGTTGCTGTAAAAGCTTGGGGAGGGACTAAAGTTAAACTGGTCTTGTACTTTTTAAATGTTTTTAACAATTTCCGGAAACTTTTAGACTATAACTTTAATTGAATCCGGTTTGGTTGCTCAGTGCAGACAGTGTACAGTTGACCATAAGTGGGATTTAGCTCTGGTTTAGTCCTGATTTAGACCTGTTTTATACCTGGTTTAGTCCTGGTTGATTAATCTTATCCTGTTTTGTTGCAGAGTGCGGACAGTGTACAGTTGGCTCTAAAACTGAATGGCTCTGAGCTCGAGGGGCGCTCAATTCGTGTCAAGAGGTCGGTTCAGTCGGACAAACTCAAACAGAAGACGAAAGGAAAAAATAAAACCAAAAAGAACCAAGCGCACCCCTCCACACAAACTTCTACTCAGACCGGGAAAGGCCGAGGGAGGAACAAAGCGCACCCTTCGCACAGTGGGAACAAGGCCAAACCAGTGTCTAAACCTGGGTCTAAGTCCACATTCAGAGGAGAAATGGTGGATCCAAAAAAGAAGGTAAAGAAGGTAAAGAAAGGACTGAAAAAGAAGGGACTAAAAAAACAAAAAACAAAGAAAAACAAAAAGACTGTTCACATCTGAAATTAAATGTGTGCTTAAATGTTGTTTAAATCATTTGTGACTGACTTCTGAGTTTGTTTTATTAAAAATATCTAACATTTGATACACCTTGGACTTTTCTTACTTTTGCCAAGATTTAAGTTATTGCAAGATCATTTTGGAAAACTTGTGATAACTACAATATTATAGTAATCCACTGATTTTATAGAGTGCTGTTCTAGACAATAAGAACTAAAACTAAAACTGCATTATCCATTCACTCCAGTCGCACTCACTGGTGGCAAATAGTAATCTACTTGCCCAAGGGCAGACTGATGGAGACATGGCAGCCATACCTCAACTTTTCCACACTCCATATCAAATCAGTTTTTATTTGTATAGCCCTATCTCTAATCACAACAATGTGTTTTGAGCTAGATTCAAACCAGCAACCTTACAAATATTGGTTGTTTTTGACAGGACAGTGAGGTAATGACAGGAAATAAGGGAGCAGACTACATTATGGAGACCGTAAAACCAAGGCATTTGTGTCATTCAAAGATATTTATTTTTAACAGAACTCAACTCTTTTCAAATAGTAACAAAAACATAATAAATTATAAAACAGGCCACATTTCACTTATCCTCCACCAATCCATACTGATACTGAGGAGTAGCTGATCAAAAAGTTGGGGATTTTTGACATTTAAGTTAAATTGATGGATCAAAATGTTTAGCCACAGTGATATTACAGTATTTCATGACAGTAGAACCAAGCAATAAGTCATTTATAGGATATTTATAGAATATTGTAAGCGTTGCAATTTCACCCAAAAGTCAAATATCCCAAACTTTTTCTGACTAGTAGTATATGTAAAAAAAAAAACATTTCATTTTCAGGTGGTCTTTATTCAATGTCCTCTTCACTGAGACTCTGGGCGCTCACGATCCTCTGAAACACACACAACACACAGGAGTTAACCACTGTACAAACTGACAACACAACTGTCAACTCAGGCTGGGTAACAAAGTTGGTACCACGAAGATTTCTACTTTAGGTACCCAACCCCGCTCGAATTAGAGACAGAGGGCTCAATGCAGGGCTAGTACATCACCCTAGAACCACAGCAGACAAAAAAGCAACAGTACAAAGGTCTCACTTGACTAATGGTGGGTTGTTTCAGTCACTAGTTTGGTGAGTAGTTGGACACATCTGACTGACTGTTCATAGTTTTATGGTGTTTTCAGTAATAGTCCTCTCCTCACCTGGCAGATGGTCCATAGTTTGGTGGTTTATTGATTGGTAGCTTGATGGTTTGGAGTTTGCCAAGTAGTTGAACTCACCTGGCTGACTGTCAGTAATTTGACTCACCTGGCTGACAGTCAGTAATTTGACTCACCTGGCTGACAGTCAGTAATTTGACTCACCTGGCTGACTGTCAGTAATTTGACTCACCTGGCTGACAGTCAGTAATTTGACTCACCTGGCTGACAGTCAGTAATTTGTATATTACTTTGATGGTATTTGATTAGTAGTTTGACACCCCTGGCTAACAGTCGGTAGTTATCTTCAGAAGTAGTTTGTTGGTTGTTAGTTTGGTCAGTAGTTCAACTCACCTGGCTGACGGTCGGTAGTTTGGTCAGTAACATCTGGAACACAGGCGGAGGGAGGGTTTGCTGAAGGACCTGTAGAAGCTGCTGAGGCTGACCACACACAGCGATGGCATTGGAGAGGTGCTCCACACACGACTCATACTCTCCTGAAACACACAAGTATACATGCTACTATGGGCCTGAGGCAAGTTAGTGTTACAGATGTAGTATGGGCAGCATATGGTGCTGGCCATTGCACAATTATAACCGGATGTGACGTAACATAGATCTCTGATACGATATTGATAAAATAGTCTTGTTACAGCCCGACTTAAAGGACTGATTAAATGTCTGTTCTATTTATTACTTAAGTCCAAACAATTGGCCAGTGATTTTGACCATTAGATTTTTGTAGTTTTGTCCATTTAGAACGTATTATCTAGTGACACATGCCCACTAAAAGAATGGAGATGAGAAACTTGGGAAAACTGGTCCACTTCAGACCGTTCGTTGGTGTATGGACTTGACAGATGTGGACAGATGTATGAGACACTGACCCTGAGCCAGCAGCTCCTCTCCGAGCTGGATCTCCTCCAAAAAGAACTTCTGCACAGCCTCAGCGTCCTTCAGGTCCGGCAGCTACAGACAACACCATCAGGGTTAGATTTAGGGTAATTTAGGGTCAGTTAAACAAGGTTAAATCAGGAATAAACCAGAGTTAGTCGAGTCTCACCTGGGTCTGCCCTGCTCTCTCTTGAGCCAACTTCTGTTTTCTCCGACCTGAGAACAAACACATTTAAACCAATCAGATTCAAGTAAAGCTCAGTGAAATAACAAGTGTGGTTTCATTATTACAATTATAATGCAGTTAAACTTAAATGTAACCAGAATAGCATTAAATCAAGACTAAACCAAGTCTGAAATTATTCTAAACGTGGGCCATAATAACCAGGTAAAAGCCAGCCTAAACCAGTAATAACTCAGGTGTAAACCCAGTCTAACAGTCCCAGGCGCCATACAGTTACATCATGAAAATCAAACATACTAATCAAGATTAAACCGAGCATAAATTGAGCCTACACAGGGTCAGAACATAACCAGGACTAAACCTGGACTAGTTCATGTCTAAACCAAGTCCCATCCAGAGACCCTCTGGACCCTGCGGACTCACGCTCACGGAGCCTGTTCCTGAAGCCGGGGTCGCTCCGTCGTTTTCGGTCAAAATAGACACAGTACCCGACGAACAGGGCCCCACACAGCCCCGCCGCGATGGCCCCAGTCCGCCCGTACATCATGATGTCTCCCTGGCCAATAATACAGGATTATCCCAGTTTAATCCCGGTTTATTCCCGATGTTATCCTGATGGTGTACGAAGCGTCAGGGTCACAAACACACGGGTCTCCGGAGCATGCGCTAAACTGACAGCTGGAGGACCCCAGAGTTAGGAGCCTGCATCGCGCCTGACTAGAATTGGAAATGTAATATTATTATATATAATATTATTGTTCACTTTACCTTTCACTGCATGTTAATTTTTAGTTATCTACTCAAAAATATAAGTCGTTTCAGTGAAGGTGAAACCGATCCTGAATTTCAAGGTGAGCATTAAGGTGTACTGTAGTGCCACCTGCTGCCAACTTCAACTACAATACATTATAACTTGGTGAGCCAGTTCATAATGACAGCAAATGTGGCAAATACAACAAGTTATTGAATTGAGAAAATGAATAATTCTATTTAGGTGTGGTACAAATGAGTCTATCAGCAAGAATAGACTGAATATAGAATGATATAAATTGGGAAGTGACAAAAAGTAATTTAACATTTGCACATTCTTCCAGAGACCATTATGTTCTCCATTCTCTGAAGCGCAAATATCGTACATGTATGTGTCTATTTCTCAGTAAAACGTATTTCAAACAAGTTACAGCCAACATAAGATTTATTAGTTTCACAGATATTATAAAATCCTTAAAATTTAAGTTTTACAATATATTCACCATATTTTCTATGTACAGAGTTTAACAGTAAAAACAGTCCATGTCAGTGGCTCAGCGTCACCCCCCACAGAGAACAGGGTACTTCAGGGTTGGTGCGGTGGATGGGTTTGGAGTACAGGGTAAATGTCACGACCCAAACATCTCCTGTGAGGCGTAGGTCATGTAAACAAAGCCATCTTCATCCTGGTGTTCCTTATAAACCTGAAGGATACAGCGAAGTAAATTAGATTAAATGGAACGATACAATTCTATAAAACATGTGATTTTAAATGAGTTAAAGTCACTTCGGACAAAGTACTGATACTGTAAAATCTCTAAAATCTCTAAACTCTACTCGGATTTGAATGTTGACTCATCTGTACTTATTGTTTGGACAGGGTTAGTGGTGTAGGAGTAAATTACCTTGAGTCATAGTGGCCAGTAGGAGTGGGCAGA
>JAVQJW010069326.1:0-10716 GCA_036025195.1 Hypseleotris klunzingeri
ATAATTAAATAGTATATATTTAACTCTGTAGCATCAATGCAAATAATGAACATGGAGCCACTTAGTCATGCATGAGTTAACACACATACCTCTCTGTATATTACAAAACATTTCCTAAGTACATATTTAATTCTTTAATAAATGTTTGCTCTCGCATTCTCGGAAAGCTAGATTAGCGTCAAGTGCGCAGCATCTCGTATAAAGTGTGACAAATTGATATTTTTATATAGCGTAATCTGTTTACTATGATGTTTATGTGCGGAATTATTACAAACTAATTAAAGAAATCACTTTGATATAATTAGTCAGATTTCAGGAAGCTCATTAGTAGTAATTTGCATGAAAAATAAGCCCTGTAGTGGTGCTTAGGCCTAGCTATTCGATCTGCGTTTTATCTGGTTACACATCAACCCCCATTGTTTGTTGTTTGAGGCTGTCTGAAGTGGGCCACAATATTTTCAGTCATTGCCCTGAGAAGCAGCGGGGTGTCTTTCAGCAGAACCCTCCCCTAAAGCAAGTCAACCTGTATGTGAAGCACACACACGCCGGTGCTGTGTACATGAGGCAGGAGGAGAGAGCGGCAAAACACTGTCTATTTATCTGTCAGCTTCCTGACAAAGAACTGAGCTGACAAGTATGGGTTTCCCTCAGCAGAGCAGGGGGGCTTTATTCACCGCACTTACATGCCCAGTCTATGCCCAGAGACTCATGTTATTTGCAAATCACACTCTTTGAAAACTCACAAACGGGGCGAGACATGCCACGCTACGGGTTTTGTCAGCTGCCTTCACAGCAGCTAGCTACATCGCTAACAGTGCGCGCTTCGGTTAAGGAAGCAGCTTTCTTTTAGCATTTGCCTTGCTGTCACTTTTTCCAACACATGCGATCTGTGTCTTCATGCTTGGGGTCTCTTCTCCCTCTGAGGGTTGCCATCTTCCCTTTGGACTGACAAATAATACACCCACACTCCTGCTGAAATATAAAAGAGAAGGGAAAAATGTAGCCCTGGAATTATGTCACTTACTGAAGCAATTCTAGCAGAAATAAAACTACTTACAGAATCATGCAATTAAAAAAGGAAGTGGTAATTATTTAAAATGCAGAAATCTATTTAAAGGGGTAGTATTCTGTAGAGTCTCATCTGTCCGAGGCAGAGGGGCACAAAAACAGTGCTGTTTATTCTCTATACCCTTTTCCCACCATGGACGAAATCCTTCCCTAAACATCCGGACAGAGGAGCACTTGTGTGGCGCTGATGTCACAGACCTACCTGGCCTCCCGTTCACAAAAGCTAAGGTATCATTAGCTAGGCCCACACAATGGCCATTCAACCAAACCACTGCACTCCTCAGGACTGGAGAACAATGTTATTTTTTGTCTCAGAATTATAAAGACAGAGTTTTGCAGGAAACCTGACAGACAAAACCCTTTAGAGGTAAATGCTCCAGGCGGCTTTTGGGTTTAATCTTTTCCCATTAGCATTTTGTCCCCCCTCCCGCTGCTGCTCACACACAAAGACCATATTTACAGGGTCAAAAGTAAAGGCTGCAAGTCTCCTGAGACAGTTTTTCTATAGACCTCACTTTACACTGACAACACTTTTTACCGCTATTCTCACTAATACATTTATAACAAGCTCTGCAATATTCCCTAAATCTGCTCAGCTGTAATTGTGTTAAATAGATTTGCAGAGCGGCGTAACAAAACAGAACAATCACTGGAATAAAACCCACTTATTTTTTAACCAAATATTGAGGGAAATGTCATGAGCAAGCATATTAAAAATTATTAACCCATATTGCAAAGAGTGTTATATCATGTAATTGTATATTGTCAACAATGCAACAACTGCTCGGGGTTCATATGTGCTACCTTTGTGTGTTGTGTGCTCCACTCAGCCGTGCGTGCGTATGTGTAAGTGTGTACGTGTGTGTGACTCCATGTGTGTGATTCATTCCAGGGCAGTTTTAGTCCTTATAAAATATTCATTTTGGTTGTGCAGGGCCCTGTAATTGCCATCTCTCACCCTGAATTATTTATACCTCGCACAGACTGACAAAGCTTTGCCATACGGCCCCAGATGAATCAGAAAGCAGCCATCTCTGCTGCCAACAGCACTGGGCTTTCACACAAATATGGCAGCCACGTCTCTCTGCCTGGCCTCTCTTAATTTGACATTTTCTTTTCCCCCCTGCCTTTGTCCTAGGTGCACAGAAAGGTTACCTGTTAGCTTTAAGCACCGACCTGTGTGCTGTCTTTCTGTCTATATCCCCCCTGCCTACATGACAGTCCACAGTAGGGGCTTTTTTCCCCTCCTCTGAGGAAGCGTTAATGTGGCGCTGATGTCAGAGTGGCTGCCTCATGTTTTATGATGACTGACCAGTCCTGACAGCCACTTTAGATGTATGTATTATACATAAGTAATAATACCATGTTGGGATACACCACATACACTCCAGTATGCATGGACAAACAGCAAAAACCACACACATTCATGCAAATCAGACCCATCTTTCTGCTGTATCAGCATGCTTGTTGGTAAATGGTCGAGCCCCCTGCTGGCCTCCTCTGTGCGGCCGCCTGGATTGCATCCCCTGCTCAAGCCACAGGAGAGAGCGCCACTGACGGCTCTCATTAGACACTTCTACACCCAGAGCCTGGCATGTCTGTGGATATTTGGACCACAAATAAGCAAGTGGACCCAAAATGTGAGCGCTTTTACACTGACGTTCAGAACTAAAATGTATCCAGTATCTCATATGATGCATAGCAAACATGACAGATTGGATATTTATAGGGTAATTTAAATAAACAATGTCAAAATGTGCTTAGCTGAAACCCAAAAGTCAATGCACATGGCATGCATAAATCAATACATACACAAGCTATTTGTGTTTCCATCCCCATCTCTATATATAGTTTGTTAGTAAAGCCGATCAAGGATGTTTACATTGGAACAGAGTCAGCTCAGTCATGCTTCTGTTACTGCCGCCATTTGTAGGAAAAAAGTAGAATCAATTTATCCACCGATTGTAGAAAAGTACTGAAGTGGAACAACAAATTGCTGGAAATTTGAAGCTACAAATCAGGTTGCTGTATTGGTGATTGGTCCAAGCCTCCTACTAACTCTCCCTATTCCTGGATCGCATCCCTCTACATATCCACAAGAGAGCACCCCTGTATGGCTGTCATTGTGGGGCCGCACTGGGGGCCTGTCCAACACCTTAAATACTACTATTGACCCGGGCCAACTTCTCCAACATATGCTTATCTTCCATCTCGCTGGAGCTGTGAGGTGCTGACTGGTATTTCCTCACAGGCCTTAAGCTGCAATGTTGACCAGTATCCAAAGCACCATATTCCTTAACCCAAGGATACCTCTGAGCCGGCCAGCTGGTGAAGAGAGTAAATAAATCTAGGATTATTTTGAGAAGTTATGATAGACAGCACATGTTGATAAGTCATTATCAGTAATCATATTTCTTCACCAGTGACGGTTCAATATTATTTATGAATTCTGGTTTGGATGTAAATGATGCTTGCTTTAGAACGACAACCCATGTTTTGATTTGCTTTTACAAGAGGCCTGCACAAGACAAAACAATGCAGAATTATTTATGTTTTGTGTCTTATTATATTGTGTTCAAAGTCATTGCAGAGAAATGCTAAAACAAAGAGCCTGGACCGAGTAGTGTGTGGATGTAAGGGAATGGGGAGAGGACAAGTGGGAGAGCTTGGGGCTAAACATGCAGTGTACAACCCCAATTCTCAAACACTTAGGACATTGTGTGAAGTATAAGTAAAAACTGAATAAAAATCTGAATAGAAACATTTTATTCACAGTAGTACATAAACATATCAGGTGTTAAATCTGAGGAATAATAGCCCATTTTGTATTTTATGGTATAGTTTTAAAAAGCGGTGATGGAGGCAACAAAAGACTGGAGCTGGAGAAGCTATTCATCTGCCTATGATGTACAAAGAAGACATGCTAGTGATCCATGCAGTGATTTCCAAGACAGCAAAATCTGAATGTATATTTTTAATGCTGTGTCCCTTGCTGTCTCAAAACTACAATACATCGAATACAGACCAAGTCTAATATTGCCAGTCAACTTATTTAGTTGCACATTTCTCCTGTGTTTTTTTCCCAAATTGTTTGTTGCTCCATTCCAGCTTTTTTCCAAGATATGTTGTTGCTATCCATTTTAAATATGCTTTTTATGCATTTTATAATGAAATGCTTAAATATCTTAACTCAACTTGTTGTTAATGTTCGATTGTTAAAAATCATATGTTGTAGATTATTACATTCTACATACATATATTTACATTTTACACAGCATTCCAGCTTTGATTGAATTGGGGTTCTATATTGTGTTCAAAGTCATTGCAGATAGAAGCTAAAACAAAGAGGCCAGGCTTGCAACAAACAGGCCGAGCAGTGTCTAGATGTAAGGGGCTGGGTAGAAGGCAGCGGGAGAGCTCCGGGCTAAACATGCAGTGTATATAGCTAGGTCGGAGCTAAAAGCTGCATAAAGACACACATGCCTCCTAGTCCACTGTTAGCCAAGTGATGGATAGTTAGCAGGAGCTCAGAGTCTCTGTCTAATCCGTTACAGTAAACCTGCGCCAAAGCCTGAAGGGAATCGGCGGGGGTTATCTAGGAGTGGGTTTGACGTGGAACCATTTGTGAAGACGAGCGATTCTCTTAAGCAAGAAACTAACAGTGTCCGAGGTGTATGGGAAAGACAGGGCGAGATAGTGGGATGGTGGAGGCGCTGGAGGAAGAGATACCATAATGAGTCCGGTAGCAATGGAGTAAATGAAGAGGGATTGACAGAGTGAGCGATCCTCAAGTGAAATAATGTCAATGCCACTCTGCCCATTAGAGAGAACTGGGGGGATGCGGAGGAAGAGGGTAAAGAGGGATGAATGGGAGGGACACAACTACATCTTAGGACGCACAGGAAGAGCATCAATTTTTCGTGACACCGCCGCAACACTTCCAACCAAAACGACAGCACTAACAAAAATATGAAATATGGAACAAACAAAACGACATTGGAAAGAAATAAGAAAATATAAAAACACAACCAGAAGTGAGAGAGGAAGGCCTTGGAAATACTCAATAAATTCATGTAGACATGTAGTTGGGGGATATTTGATGCTGAACAATAATAATGACAGCGACATCTGCCTGGCTGCTCTCCGAGGAGAGGAAAGGGTTAATCTTCCAAACCCAATAAGGTTGGATAGTGAGGCACTTGTTCTCTGATAAAGAAGTGATAGGATCTGTGGGTCTGGTCCCTGGGCGCTTGTACAGGGGTAGAGCAAATATTGTTAATGTGCTGTGGTTTACTTGGGCTAAGGCGAGAAAAACAGCTTGGCCTGACGAGGGGAGACAGAGGCCAACAGGAGTATAGGACAGGAAGAAAGCTGCCACGTGGCTCGCCTGGCCTCGCAGGGACTTATATAGTTGCATAAATAAGTGTTCAGGAAGATTAAGATCTATAAGTGTCTCTATTTTTCGTTTTACCTGCTCCGCCTTGTCACAACAGGGATGAGTGCAGTTCAGTGGAGTGCCTAATAACTGGAGCAGTAGGTAGGGTAGGCAGGAGGCTTGACATTAAGACCCTGGCGTTTTGGAAATCCGATACGCTATTGACCCGTGTACTACTATCTCAGCGTAGAGATCTGGTGTCAGCATATTGTAGTCTGGTGTTGGGAGCCGTTTCTTACAGGGCTCCTGTAACAGGGGCCCATTGAGTCTGGGAGGCAGCTGGGGCCTGATGGGCTGAAGCTGGGGTGGTGATCGATACTCACCGCCCCGCAACGGATGACCTCACTGTCATGGCTACCGGCTGTGGACACTGCATGCTAGTCATTAGTGCTGGGGCACCAATCAGGAGCTTAGACTTGTCAATACCTGACTCTTACAGAAACTGTGGCCATCTGTCAGTGTATTGTGTAACGGCCCAAACACATACAGGGAGGCTCTTTGGTACAATAGAAACAAGGTGTAGCACTCAAGTCTAAAAGCACAGTCTTGAGCTTTTATTGAACTTAATTTAGTTGCTAAAACAAAATAGGGAATTGACAGCAGTGCTAGTTCCCATTGACTGTGGAGTCTTCTTAATAATACAACATTATCCTTATTTGCCCTCTTCACTCAAATCAAAGCGATGGACATTTATGCATGAGTGACATCAACCGGCAATTAAGTTGGCGATTTAAATGAGAGAGGGCCTTCCTCACCTCGTCTGTTTGTTTTTTTTTCCTCCGCTCTTTTCCCTTCTGCCGTTTGATGATAGGAGAGGGTGAGCTTGAATTAGGGCAATGGGTCTTCCTTTGAGTGTCAGCCTAAAATGATCAGAGTAAAGATAAGAGGGTCTAGCAGCCCTCAAATCAGTCAAAGTGCCAAAGTCGGCCTTTTTCTCCTCAATTACCGGGTCTGTGAAGCCAGAGAGTGGAAGGCGCAGAGCCTGCTGCATTACTAAAGAGACAATCTATTTCCCCTTTGACCAGAGGGAGAGAAATCATTATGGCATGATTAGTAGCTTCGGCAGTGGGCGAGCGTGGAGGTATTACAGGAGAATCGTATTAATTGCCATAGACCAAGGCATGAGCAGGATTGTTTTAAGGTTGATTTGTGGACCTGTATGACTAGCTGTCGGAGATAAAAGCCAATGTCAGGTCTTAGTTATACTGGCAGACTTGAGGCGTGCAGACAGAGAGGCTTGATGTCAAAATGAGCTTCCATGGTCGGCTGTAGAAGACTTTCTCTATGCCTGTCGATGTCTTCCTCTTTGTCTTTCTTCACACTTCATAGTTTCCCTTTTACGCCTCCCACCATCCCACTATCCCTCCCACCCCTGCTCAGATGGACTACACCCCAACACACCTCCCTCCCCACTCTCCCTCTCTCTCCCCTCCAACTGATAGCTGCCTCGGCCGATTATTTCATCCAGTGCGGTCCACTGAGAGCCTCCACTCCCGGCTTTGGAAGAGCTTTAATTAGCCATGTTAATATCCCCTTCATTGGCCTTAATATCACTCAACACCTTCCTCCATCTCGGCGGCCACCAGGGTCCCCCTGTCCTGTCAGAACAGCTGATTATTGAGAAGGATAGCTTTAATCAAACCTAATTGCAGTTCATTCTTTCTCTCTATCCCCCTTTGCCCTCCATTGCCAACATCTAATGGCAGCGACGACTTGATATCCCATTAAAAAACAATTAAACAACCTTCTTTTGTCTCTGTGCGTGCCAAAACACCAGCACAAACTTCTGTAGATATTTAAGAAGTAAAAGAGAGAGAGGGGCCTTGTCTTAATTGCTCTTGTTTCCACCAAGGACCAATTTGCACTGTGCTCATAGAGAATCTTAACCAACTCAAATGTAATGGATGCTATAGCGCTGCCACTGCTGCGGACTATGAAAATTAAGCTTATCTTTTTAGCAGAGAAATTGTGCTTAATTGCCTTCATAACAGTAAACATAAAGGAGCCACTTTATGATAGCGTGGGCACTTCATTTCTTGTGTTTATTGTTTCTTAACTTTTGCTTTTGCTGTGTTAGTAACAGTATGTAAAAACAAGTAAGTCTCCAAGTAAAGGAGACAAGACCAACTCTCAAAGTAATGTGTTTCTTTTATGAAGTCGATGCATTGCATAGGAAATGTATTCTATCTCGAGCTCTGACATAAATTGTCTGCCAATGGCTGATGCATGCACATACACACTCTCCACAGTGCACACATGGCTTTACCCAATCGGTATGAGAGGCGACAGACAAATAAAAGTCGTATTTCAGGTCTGCTTTCCGCAGATGTCTGCTGCTCTACATTATGACTCTTTGGGGAAATAAAAACAGGGTCAGGGAATTAGAGTACATAATGGTCATTTTGATGATCAGCCAACAGATGCAACCCGAAAACACAGTGAACACAATCAAGTGAAATGCACTAATGACAAGTCAGGTTTTTTATGGCCACGCCACACACCGATAGGCAATCAGCATTCTGGCATGGGTTAAAGCGTCTTTTATTGATGTCCAAGCCAAAGCTCCTTGGATGTGGAGTGAAAATATTTTCTCACCTCTCCTCTCTCTCCTGGGCCCTCAGAGAAGCACAAGGTATAGGAGTCTATCGAAGAACGCTTCTAAATGACCAGTGCATGTGTTAATGTGGCCAGGGTTAGAAGGGTCATTTCAGACTCTGATTTATGGGCTGGCCAGGATCCCACTGGGCGAACCAGGAGACTTAAGTGTTGAGAAAGCGTCCACTTAGGCCACACAAGCCACTGTATTTAGCCCCAATGAAATGGCCGTGCAATCTATGGTGCAATCTATGGTAATCCAATGAGCCGCTGCAATTGTGTGAGCCAACTTAGTATTACAATAGAGGCCGCGGTGTTGCATACTGTAATGCCAGTGTGGAGTGATGAAAAATAAATATCCCTGCATGATATTTATAATGAACGGTGGAAAGCAAGGCCACAATCAGTCCTGAATCTGTGGGGAGAATTTGCAAGAACAACAAGTCAATTTCATTGTTTATTCAGTTTGGCTGTGGCTGTCAGACAATAGCCAGTATGCAAGACCATTTTTCTTATTGGTCGTATTTCAAGTCTCCACATATAAAATAGAGAGGCTCTATCAATACAGTTTTTGAGATGCTAGAGTAAGCACACAAGAAACGGGATGCACAAACGAAGCCGACCCAGATCTCACTCAGACGTGACATTTGCTCAGAGACGATTAGCCAGGTTGTAATTTGTGGCATAATTGCCTCACCCACCCACAAGTGCATGGGTGTGTGTACGTCTTATGTGTGTGGCATACAGTGGTCCCAGGAGTGTCCGCCTAATTGCCTGACAGGACTATAAGTTTTGTGGCGCGCTCTCACCTTGTTAGGTCCTTTATCCCTGATGCTCTTCAAACAAGACCTGGTCACAGGTGGGCCTCATTTGCCTCCCTATTGAACAGGAGAACTTTAATTGCACAGGGGGTGTCCTGGGATTAAAGAGGTGGGAGGAATATCAAGTGACTTCCTGTATGTTAGTGGCAGATGGGTGTCAGGGAAGACCTGTGAACTCAGGTGAGGAGATGGAACCACAAAGACGAGATTTGGGAGACACCCTTATTTGAATTTGGTTGAATTCATTAAAATTTTCATAACTCAAAAAGCAAATGCAAACGTTAAATCAACATGGCTTGACGAAATGCTGAGTGAGCTAAATGTGGTACAGTATATAAAATATAAAGTCCTGCCTCATTGTGTACCACTGTAATCTTAGGAAACATGTACACTAATTATTTATTTGAATGAAAACTTCCTATTAACATTTTAATAAATGCAATTCATTGTAACAGAGTTTAGTGGCAAGGTTTTACATACATTTCAACAGCCTTGGAAGAAAATATACTGCTCTTTAGATTTTGTGTGGGCAAGTAAAATAAGACACCTGTTCTGGCTTGGCTTTTATCCTTTTTTGCCCCCCAGTGAGGCCCACAGTGGTAGGCATTCTCTGTTTGAAATAAATTGCTTTGTTTGTGCAACATGATTTTGTTATTTGGTCAATCTCTAAAAATGAATGTTTCTAAGATATGTCTCTGGTGATGGTGAACAGTTGCTGGGAAAAGCTCCATAAATGCAATACTCCAAAATACAACTTAAATCTGCTTATAGAAATATAATTGCAGGTTGGTTTTGGCTCTACTGTAGATCATTGTTCTAAACAGCATGCCTCCAGCTCCATGTGAACGAATGTTTGAGCGAATGAGTCAATTTGAGATGTTTTAAAGTCGCATCTTTTTATTTAGTCACTTAATTAATCCCTTCCTGTTTTGTTTTTGCTCTTTTCCAGATTCTTCCTAAAGTTCTTTCTCAAGTGTAATCAGAACTGTCTGAAGAATGCAGGGAATCCTCGGGACATGCGTAGATTCCAGGTGACTAGACTGCACTTCACACTTATTTCACTACATTTCACCTTGTCACTGTCTATCCGTTTTTAGTCTATCACACAAGCCACATATGAATACAATTCTATTATTGGCACAGCAACGACAAAGAGAGTGTGAAGGGGGATTTTGTGTCCTGCGCGCTCTGAACAGAATATTTATTAGGGAATACCAGCTGACACAAATAAGGATATAGGATTTAAGAGTGCCATCAATTGTGTCCGTGGCAGGTTTCTGAGCCGCGGCACAGAGGGGAGGACGATCCGACCACATGTAACAACAGAGTTAACTCAGGATCTGTCTGGCAGCGGAAACGCATAGCTCCCTCCACACATATGCACCAGCACGCAGAAGAGCAAATGCTTTCAGACGCAGGCACATACTTATATTTACTTTCTCCGTATGACTTCGCTTTTCACTTATCCACACATGCATACACTTAAACCCACACATAGGCAACTCCCTCCGCCTCCAACAAAAAGCCATCTGAAAACCATCACTGTTGTGGTCTGACAAAACAATACGATTTACACTAAAACGACATGACCACTACACAGTTTTATAGCTTAGCTTTTCAGTATTAGAAAAAGGAACGCTCGTTCAATTCACCAGCAAATAAAACAAAAATACCTCAAATTCAAGTTTGGAACTTACGTTACACTTCTTTCTCAGTGCTAGAAGTAGCTTATTTCAAAATTGTATCAGATCATTGTTTTAGCTGCAAATGTTGACCAACAGCCTTATTACAATAATG
>JAVQJW010069822.1:0-11121 GCA_036025195.1 Hypseleotris klunzingeri
CCATAATAATATTTTATGTTCAGCACGATGTGTAGAATCACTGTACTCAGTAATTACTTGATTAATATTCATCCCAGAAATCCCCAAATCAATCCAGTTCGGCGTCTTTACTGTATCTACGTTCCGCCGATATAATAAATAAATTCAAGAGAGAGATTTTACGCCACGCCACGTAGAAACATTGTAGACCATTGAGAGGGGAGCTACAATCAGCTGAGAAAATGAAATAAGAATCTATAGGACCAGCGTCCAGGGGTATGTGGGAAGACCTTGGCAGGCAAGGATAATAGTGTTAAAGTCTAAGGTTAAAGGCCCTTCAATCAACTTTAAAGGAGTGTAAAGAGCACATCATGGACTCACAACCACATTAGACACAGTCCTATTTATCTCTGAACTGACCCACAGGGAATTAAAGGCAGCATCAAACGTATGCAATATAGGGCAGCTTCAGCTAAAACACTCCTGCTGCTCAGCTAATGTAATTGCAGGTGACCAAATTATTAAGCATAGCCTAACTCGTGGATAATACTGCAGTCATTTGACAATGAATGTAAAACCCTCAGTCACTGGTAGATTGAATCACATTAGTATCTCACTGTATAATATATAGGGCCATATGTTTGTGATTTAACATTACATTAATATAACATTAACATCTGCTGGAATATGCACAGTAAACTATAACTAATAAGGATAGAAAACTTCACAAAATACAGTGGAAACAATTGAAACAAATGCAGATTGTTTACCTTTATCCGAGATTGTGATTAGTGCAACAGCAATTAACTGTGATAATAAAAAATAAGAATAAATCTCTACTGAAAATATGTTTCAGTCTCACCGGATCAGTGTAAAACGTGTTGTTCCCCTGTATTGATCGACTAGTGGCTAGTTAGGCTACAACTGTTTGGTGTAGTCTAGGAGAAATAATAATGCCAATCATTAACATAAATGACTCTTTATTGCCCCTCTGGGTAAATCTAAGCATGTAACCTAACCCAGTGCTGTCATCATTTGAAGAGCAGGGTGCAGTAACTGAGCAGAGCATGAGACACCTGCCCACCACTTCCTATTGTGTCCAGGGCAGTGCAGAGTTATATCATACATGTATATTATTTTGTATATCCCTACACTACCGAAAATAAACATATAGGCCTATATAATCACGTTAAGATTTAAACTCTGCTTTGTGGTTAAGTTGGAATTGTGCACGACTTGCCAACCCTGTTAAAATGATAAGCTCATAACAGCCATACGCCAACAAGTGTGAATTCCTTCCCCACATTTTTCTGAAGCAAAACATATGCAGATTAATAAAGGGGCCCATGTGTAAATCAGTAGCCATAACCACACAGAGCCCAGAAGCTTTGAAAAGGCTACACAGGACATATAGCTATCTTATCATATAGATAAAGATTACCCCAATACAACTGACCACAGTCGCTCTGCCTCTCTCTTGTGGGAGAGCAGGTGCTGCCCGACCAATTACCATACAGCTGAAAGCACAAAGAAAAAAACTTCACTCCCTGTATGCCTCCCCATCCTCCCCCTCCTCCTGCACACAAAGTCCCTAATGACAGCCACGCGAGTGACACACACCAAGTCTTTTTTACTGCCCGTACCAAAGGCAAAGAAGGGAAATACGCAAGCATGCAGGGAAACCGTTTAGGTGCGCTGGCCTGTTGCCACGGTGCGCATTTTGGGCATCTTTCCATTTCTCCTTCAAGCAATATATGAAATGCCATTCTGTCAAATAATTTTAGCATTCTATATAAAACAAGTAACTATACTGCTGACATACAGTAGTTAAACGTTTGGTTGTGTTATGTATATCATTTAAGCTATCTATTAAACATTTGTGATGTGAAGATGATAAGCAAATAAGTCACCCATGGAGTAGCGATGTAGTATTAATGAAGAAATAAAGATAAGGCAATGGGGACAGATCGACTCGTTTGGGTGGGGGGTGTGAACATCCACGGCAGGCTAACACCATAGGAATGCTATGGAGCAGATGGTGGTTGTATCGCAGTTGGGCTGGCTGGCCAGCAGTCTATGGGCTCCACTATTAACCTAAAAATAAAGGGCCACTGTCCTGTGTAATGGGTTTCATCGTGTGGGCTAATAGTATGTGAGGTAGTAAAACATTTTTAGAGAATTGACTGAGCCCCAGGTTTTACGCACGACAGAGGCATCAGGAGAAGTAAGCGGTTGTTGCACATTTAACAGCTCACGAGCCATTTGGTCTGTCCCTTTGAGAGAAGTACAGAAAGGGGGGCTAGTAAAGTTGAGCGCACCCCCTTCTCTTCATTGTCATGCCCCGGGGCGGACTTGTGGTGCTGTGGGAGGGGAAGAAGAGGAGCACAGGGGCTCATTTGCATCTTATTACCCTCTGCCTGCTGTCCTGGTATAAAACCCTCAACGGGACAGGCGGCCCTTCAGACACACGCACTAACCCAAGAGGCCAAGAGAGAAAAACTTAAAGAGTTAGATACACGAAGAACTGTTTCATACGTGTTTGTCATCATCAGTCAAGTGGAAAATACACACTCTTCAGCTACCTCGTTGGATTTACCAATTTTCTCCAGGATTTCTCCTTGAGGATTCTTCACTTGAGGATTACCTTCTTACAGACAAAATTTGCCACATGGGAAAGTAGAGGGGAAGAAATTTTGATTGTGTCCGTCATTCTCCACTTCATCTGTGTGGTTCACAACGGAGAAAAAAAAATCTACCTTTTTCTCAATGCGGGTTTGACCCGGGCTACACGGACTGACCTGTGGAGCGTTCCCTGCTTGTACAAGAGCTGTCAACACAATGGGACGCCTGTGTCTGGTCCTGGTCACGCTTTCCATCTTCACCTGCCAGGTAAGTCCTATATAAAGTCTGCGCTAAGTAGCCTGTGTATTTACGCACGGCTTTCACGCACTAGGCTGCTACACTTTATGTTTTGTTTTATTTGTTTTACACTGACTCCAAATGGTATTGACATACTTTACATGGATGCTTTCAGGTTCTGTGCTCAGGAGTCTTCGAACTGAAACTGCAGGAGTTTCTCAACAAGAAGGGGGCACCGGGAAACGCTAACTGTTGTCCCGGGGGCGCTCATGCTCAGGGCCACCAGCAATGTGAATGCAAGACTTTCTTTAGGATTTGTCTCAAGCATTACCAAGCCAACGTATCACCCGAGCCCCCGTGCACGTATGGCGGGGCTGTCACTCCCGTGCTAGGCTCCAACTCCTTCCAAGTTCCCGAGACCAACGCTGACAGCTTCACCAATCCAATCCGCTTCCCTTTCGGCTTCACATGGCCGGTGAGTGCCTGCGTTTGAACCAATACGACTGAAACGTTACGTCATATGGATAAATTCAGTAGGCCATTATTTTATGTAGCCTTGTATCTTGTGAATAATGGACACAGTTTGAGGATAAGAATGGTGTATGGGCGCCCTGTTATATAATTCCTTTTGGGAGATTGCTTTGAAGAGTGGAGAAATGCAACAGATGCCTCAAAACCCAGCACTTGTAGAGTCTTTGTCAGCAGCGTGTGAGAGGGACTATTGTAATACGTCTGTGCTTTTTGGTTGGATGAAACGGGGAGGGCAGGGGGCATGAGGGAGCGGGATGGGTGGGGGTGTTTTTTTCAAAACGCATCTTCTCCAGCCAGGCGTGGTGGGAAATTTAACATCCTCAGAGTTGGCACATCATTGGCAGCACAGCGTGAAATTCCGCCCTGTTTGGTTTTACGGCAGTGTCAGAGTGTGATAGTAGCAGGGGTGTGAAAAGGGAGCAGGTAGTGGCTCTTATTAGACCCTAATCAACATGGGAATTAGGCTGCAGTTTATTGTGAGACCCTAATGGCTCTGTGCTACAGGCTGAGCAGCTGTTGACTCTCTCTGTCTCTCCTCAGGGGACGTTTTCACTGATCATCGAGGCTCTGCACACTGACTCTCTGGAAGACCTGACAACAGGTGGGTAGCAGAATGTAACCCAATCACACAAACTAAATGTGGTATTGCTTTGGGACAAGCATCTTTTTACTTAGTACCATGTGTTTTTGTCTAAACATGGAATGTAAAACAATACACACTGACAATAGTGTGTGTACATTTAGATATTGAGGTCATAAGCATAGATTTGCTATGCAACAGACAAAATCCTTACAGGATTTAAAGATTGTTTATGTCTATTGGCACCCTAATAAGGAGACTGGTAAAAAAAACGCTCATACACAATATTATGATGGCTGTTCTTTTCACATGTAGTATCTTTGGAGTGTAAAGGGATCATCATCTGTAACAACCGTCTCTTTTCACAGAAAACCCTGAGCGTCTGATCAGCAGGATCACAACTCAGCGCCACCTAACTGTGGGAGAAGAATGGTCCAAAGACATGCAGACATCTGGCAGAACAGAGCTGCGCTACTCCTATCGCTTCTTGTGTGATGAGCATTACTATGGTGAGGGCTGCTCAGTCTTCTGCAGACCTAGAGACGATGCCTTTGGACACTTCACCTGTGGCGAGCGTGGAGAAATTATCTGCAACGCTGGTTGGAAGGGCCAGTACTGCACTGAACGTAAGTGGGTTTTATTATTAATTTAGGATAGAGGTCAGAAAAAAATCTATTCTAATACATACAAGTTGACCAGTAAATATTAAAATTTGTTGCCAGCTACATTCTGGATAGGTTAAAACCAAACCAAAACACTGTGGCTGTATTTACTGAAGTCAGTGCAAGTGGAAGTTTTTCATTTTTACAGACTTTCTAAATGAGCCTTCAAAAGTTAATTTCCAAACAGTCATTGGCCTATCTTCATTGTTTTGGGACTTTTCCACCTACTAATGTGGGGCCAGTGCAACAGGCGTTAGTTAGTTATCCCACATTCTAATGAGCTGCTCCTCAGTAATTCACACGCCGCGTGCCTTCCATTAGACCACTGGGGCCTCCTCGCCCAAAAACTCCTCCCGATTGGCCAAGTGGGGGTCCTGTATTGTTGCCACTTGGGCTGTTGATTGGCTGAGAGGTACCGTGTATTGTTGTGGAGGGGGCAGCTGCTCGGTGAGAGGAGACAATGGAGCAGCTGTCTGGTGGTTAGCTCCACACAGGCCAGCTGGCCCTGGGGGAAGAGGAGGGAGGGGTAGGAGCAGAGGACAGATAGGTGGATGGTATAGATGCAGAGGATAGTAACAACGAGGGGAGGGGGGCAGATGAGAGGGCCAAGGGTGAGAAACAGGACGTCTGACCCATAGTTAAGAGGAGAAAAGTGGCTTTGTGTTACATGCTTTTGTGTGAAGGGACAACCAAAGAAACTTTGTTGGCTATGCACCTTCTGGTGATCGAGGCAGTTGTGGTGATAGTGAACAAACATTTATTATTTGTTGCTGTTTTTATAGCAATCTGTCTGCCTGGGTGTGATGAAGAACATGGCTTCTGCGATAAACCTGGAGAGTGCAAGTAAGTATCAACAATCAATGTGTATTTATTTCTAACTAAGACAGGTGTAATTAACAGCATTTTGTTCCCAGGTGCCGTGTGGGTTTCAGTGGCCGTTATTGTGATGACTGTATCCGTTATCCTGGCTGTCTGCATGGGACCTGCCAGCAACCATGGCAATGCAACTGCCAGGAAGGATGGGGTGGACTTTTCTGCAATCAAGGTGAATTATTTAACATTTTATATAATCTTCAAATAGGTTCAGTTCTTAAATGTTGGGCTGTTTCTTTAATATGGTGTTTATTCTGTTTTCAGATCTTAACTACTGCACTCATCACAAGCCTTGCCTGAATGGAGCGACTTGTACCAACACTGGTCAGGGGAGCTACACTTGCTCCTGTCTGCCTGGCTTCACTGGTGCCAGCTGTGAGATCGAGGTCAATGAATGCTCTGGAAACCCTTGTCGCAACGGAGGCAGCTGCACTGTGAGTATCAGCCACAAAAGAAAGCAATTTAAAGTGGGAATCTGAAGTAGAACCCTAAATGACCGCTGTCTAATTTTGTATTGGTCAACAGGACAATGAAAACGGCTACAAGTGCACCTGCCCACCTGGGTTTTATGGCAACAACTGCGAGCTGAGTGCCAACACTTGTGCCGATGGTCCTTGTTTTAATGGTGGCCGCTGCAGTGATAACCCTGAGGGAGGCTACTTCTGTCAGTGTCCAATGGGATATGCAGGATTCAATTGTGAGAAGAAGATTGACCACTGCTCCTCCAACCCCTGCTTGAATGGTAGGTTGTTGTTGTTTTGGTGCTCTTTTCTAATATTCTTCATTAAAAAAAAACGTTAACTTATAATTACCTTTAACTCATTGCAGGTGCAGAATGCGTAGATCTGGTGAACTCTTATCTCTGCCAGTGTGTGGAGGGCTTCTTCGGGCAAAACTGTGAAAACGCCAACTCCGCTGGTGGTCATTGCCAGTCCTTTCCTTGCCAAAATGGTGGCACGTGTCAGGAAGAGGAAAACGGCTATACTTGCACCTGCCCTCCAGGTATGTATAAGATTGCATTAAAAATCATGATCAATTTCAGAATTTAGTGTTTTCCAGGCACTTAAAACCTCCCTCATATCTTGCAGGTTACACTGGCCAAAACTGCAGTTCTCCCATCTCCCGCTGCCATCACAACCCCTGCCACAATGGAGCCACCTGCCATGAGCGTGGAGGCCGTTATGCGTGTGCCTGTCTACCTGGCTACGGTGGCCACAACTGCCAGTTTCTTCTACCTGAGGTGCCCAGGGGCCAGCCAGTGGTGGATGGACCTGACCGTAGATATTCAGAGAGCATAAATGAAGACAGTGAAGATGATGACAGTGGGTTTCCCTGGATGGCTGTATGCGCTGGAGTCTTCCTGGTCCTTGTCATGTTAATTGGCTGCTCTGTTCTGGTCGTCTATGTAAGGATCAAACTACAGGACCGCCATAGTCACCACGGCGACAGTGTACACAGTGACAGCCATGAGACCATGAACAATCTGACAACAACCAACAACTGTCTACGCAGCGACAAGGAACTAGGCTCCATGTTGACCACCTCTGTTAAAAACACCAATAAGAAAGCTGATTATCATTCAGAACTGGGAGGGTCTGTTGGAGGACTGAGTGGTGTCAGCAGTGTGAATGGACTCAGTGGACCTGAGAAGAACGGTTTCAAGTCTCGATACTCTGGTGTGGAGTACAACCTGGTGCACGAGCTGCGGGCCGAAGAGTTGTCTCTGTGTAAAGAGGAGGAGCGATATGAGCCCGAGGTCAAATGTGAAATACTGGACGAGTCTGACTCTGAAGATACGTACAGGAAAAGATACAGGTGTGTATCATGATAAATATACTGTTTACTCATCTTATATATAAACCATAACTCAATTGAAATGTAATCTAAATGTGTGGTCTTTTTGTCTTCCAGTGATGTATCTGAGAAGAAAATGGTTGAGGAGTCACCAAGCTGCAGCGAAAGTAAATATACTTCCTGTGATATGAACTGCCATGCAGCCAGTGATTCGAACTACCAATCAGTAAATGATCTGAAACAACAGTCGTGCAGTGAAGCTGAATACGAGTATTCAGCGGACAGCAGATACCAGTCGATATATGTCCTTTCAGACCAGAAAGATGAATGTATTATTGCCACAGAGGTAGGTTCAGTGCCATTTCTTGTGAGCATTGTTTTGTGTCTGTTTTGAAAAACATGAAACTAAAAGTGACTTTTTATCTGCTGCAGGTATGATGCCCGTTCACATGGGACCAATCTTCTCTGGATGTTTGTCCAGACCAGCCCTGAGCAGTAGAGCTCAGTTTGTCTCTGGGAGGTTTTACTCCCGCTGTTTGCTGCTGTTCCCTGGGATTTACCGGAGGACTTTGAGCCAAGGTGCTACTGAGCCAGTGCTGACAGTCGGTGCGGACATGGCTACAGGACTTCATACTACAATAGTATTAAGGATAATGGCTTTTATGGATATGCGCTTGGACAGTTTGGACAATGACGATGCTGTAAGCCAGTTTGGATACGACAACTGTGCCTACCAGCATATGACCTGATGTCAACAGAAGTGTCAGTACCACAGAGTACTGAAGAAACAAAAGTGTAGTACTGGTGAAGTACTGAGGACTTGATTTGTACTGTCATAAGTATTGTAATTTGTGCAGTGCTGCAGAGTTCCCGCTGAAGCAGTGGTGATTGTTCCCACATTTGTACTATAAAACATATTAATGTAGAAAACACTTGGACTTCAGCTGTTTCTCTGTAGCACTGTCAGACACATTGTGAGCTGAGCTGGTTCTCAGCAGAAATAATGTAATTTAAGACTCCAGTAGTGACTGCAGACTGATCCAACATGGATCCTGTTGGGCCATACTGGCCTCTGACCCCTGAAGGTTGTGATACACAGGGCAATGTTTTGGGCAGGAAAGAAAATATAACACTCACCACCAGAGAACAAAACAAATCAGTCAAATATGGTTCCTTAGCATTTTAAAACGCCAAATTCAACAGACTTTACCTGCCAAAACCTCATTGCACTATAGGTGTGTGTGAGAGAATGTGTGTGCTGTATGCATTGCCTGGCCCATTTCCTTCAAGCTGAGTCTTCCACTTTAGATCACCCTGGCCATTATTGGATAGATATTTGTTCCCCGTTTTATTTTTAACTAATGAAAGATGTATTCTTTAATTTAATTATGTAATTATTTGTTTCATGTGTGTGGCTTTTTATTTAAGTTGAATTGTTTTTATTGGCAGATAATGTATGTATGTAAGTATGGATGTATGTATGTGTTAGGCACTTGAGACCACTGTGACTGTGTTGTATTTAAGAGAAAAGTCTTATGTACAGAGCCTGCCGTTTTTATTACTGGAAAACAGCGCAATATTTTTCCAAAATAAAAGAATAATGAAATATATCTTTGTCTTATAACTTATTTGTAGTTGTCATAATGGCACAACTGGCAGTATCTGGACACACAGATCAAGACTTTACTAACTATACATACAACATTTACAAATTCATTCAACCAAGACTCAAAAACAAAATTTGATCTTCACAACAAATTTACTACACCTCCCTGTGCCTAGAAGGTTGATTTAAATTACTTTGAATTCCTGAGTAAGTGTTTTACTCACATTTAGGTTTTTGTTTAAAATCAGCAATCAGGCAAATTGAAACAGTGGGTTTGTTGTGATGGTTTTTGAGTATTTGACTGGTGTATGGTCGTCTGACGCAGCAGAAGACTGTCTCCTTGTGGAACCACTAAATGAGACAAAGACACACCCCATAATCATAGAGCACTTAGCTGGGCTCCTCTGAGGTCACAGCCATCTCTTTGTATAAGCGTGTGTTAAAGAGATGGAGAAGTAATCAGTCAATATTTGTGGTGCAGATTGTGAATATAGGTCTACTGTATACATTTAGTTTCTGGTCACGTGTGTATGTTTCCATTTGCTGGTATATGCTATCTTGCTCATTATTTACACATAGATCTTGTTTTAAGCAGTCAGGATATTTATAGCCAGAGAGTGAAACCACCAGTCTGGATATAGTCCCAGTTGCCCCTCTTTGTGTGTATTTGCATGTATGCGTGTGTCATTTGGAGACCACTAGCAGTGTAGAAGTAGTCATCAAAGAAACTCATCTGGTTCACAGTCTCAAATAAAAATACACACAAGAAGATGGTAAAATTAGACGTCACATTTTCTCAACTATTACAGGAAAAGACAAATACATCACAAATAAACAAGAAATACTGTATATAATATTTCTCTGTACCTCTTAGTCATCTGGGGCAGAAATGGTTCAAAATTTGCTTCAAACTGCCATTTTCTCATTAGGCATGACACTTCATCCACCTTGTCTTATGTACAGTCTTTAACTGATGTATAAAATGTGTGATAGTTGTGGAGTGTTTGGTGGTGGTCAGAAAGGCCAATGGATACCAGTCTCCGTCAGTTTGCCCCAGGGCAGTAGTGTTACAGAGTATTTACAACTACAACCTATGACTGTGGAGTGAAAGAATAATGTAAAGTATAAATCAAACTCACCATCATGAATGTATATATAAACCAAAACAACTAACTGGATTTCCAGTTTGCACAATTGTAAAGGGATCTTTAACTTGTGTCCTGAAAGCAGGTCCCCCTCATGCCCTCAGTGTCACCCACGTGCCTGTGCTGACTTCACACACCAGCGTGCTCAAGCAGTGCCTCGTCTAATGGTTCGAGGCACGAGGACCGTTGGCCCTCTAAAGACTGCAACTGTGACTGCTCAAAAAGTATTTGCTTGTATTACACAAGCGGCGGGCAGTTGTTAGCACATACCATGCTAAGCTTTTAACTTAACTTTTTTTTCCAAAGCCACAATAGCTTTTCGCTGAGTTGGAAAATCACAGGAGACAGGCTCAAAGCTGGTCCTTTGTTGCTGTTAGGCTGTCCTCCAGCCCAGAACAGCCACACTCACTCGCATCCTCCCTCTCACCATCTCTCTGGTGTCAATAGTCAAACAAAGCCCTGGTCACTGGCTGCCATATGCTCCGCTGCAGTGCATAAAGGACAGCACTCTTTGAACCTCTGAGGGGGAAATTCAAACTTCTTCATGGTGTACAAGTTCATATTAGATCAAGTTTTAAGTTTTAAGCAGGTTTGAAGACATGCTGTTACAAAGAAAGTAGTACAGGCACAAAGCTTTCAAAGATATGCATTTTGTTTTTAGAGCACTTAAAAAAAGTTGTGTCACCACATTTTGGTCAGTTCTTAGTTCTTCCCACAACTTTCCTCAGTGGTTGTAGGCTGCTCACGTGCCAGTTTTTGATAGGGCTGCAACTAACAATTATTTTTGCTAATTAATTCATCTGTGAATTTTTTCTTATTAATCAGTTAATCATCAAATTGCGAAAGGTGCACGAATAGGAGATATTTAACAAAATTTGAAAAAGTTTTGCTTAAACTATGCCACCTGACGATTTTTGCAAAAGAAGGGTTTTCATCTTAAATGCAAGATGTATTTGTTGGCTTAATTACTGCTCTGCATGGGTTGTAAAAACTTTTTTTCTCAGCAAAAGTCTTGTTTTAGAGTCTGTAAACTGTTTTATACTGTTTTTTATTAACCAGATTATTCAATTACCTGATTAGTTGACTATTATT
>JAVQJW010069874.1:0-15977 GCA_036025195.1 Hypseleotris klunzingeri
CTAGGAAAAAAATGTTGTACCTGTTCTTTTATCAAAAAAGTGTATAATATGAACATGCTTTCCAACACTGCATAAAGTAAAGAGCAGACCAGTCCAAATTACTGGACCCAATTACTGTAGGTGTGTTTTTGTGTTAATCTCAACTCAGGATAATTGAAATAGCATACCAATTTAATTGTGAATGAAATATAAAGTCCAGTATTATTTCCTCAGTATCTTTTATTATGGCCAAAATCTATATACACAAATAAGGTTTTTTTTATTGGCAAAAAAAAAAACAGGCCTCCAAAAACATGTGGAGTAACATAGCAAGATTGCATACAGTTTTTCTTATAATTGGTACAAATGAGGTTCCTACAACAGAAAGATTTTAACTTTTTTATATATATATTTTAAAACTAGGTCATGTTTTTATTCGTCATCTGCTTCCTCCTCCTTTACTTTCTTTTTCTTCTTCTTTTTCTTCTTTTCTGTTGACTAATGAAAGAGAAAGTTGTCAGGTTAAAATATTTTTTAACAGTACAGCCTCTATATTGGATTGTAGTTTCTTTTAAACCTACCTCTGTTACAGGCACCTGCATCTCTTCATCCTTGGTTTCCACTGCTGCCTCTTCAGCAGCTTCTTCCGTCTCCTCTTGTTTCTTGTCCTTCTTTTTCTTCTTCTTCTTTGGCGTTTCTCCAGCAGGTGTTTCTTCTACTTCTACAAAATGAAAAATGTCAATATTTTCAACATTTTTTACAATACTTGTCAACATTCTACATTCTATTCAGATTACTTACCCTCTGTTCCTGGTTCTTTTTTAGGTTTCTTAGCTTTGAGCACTGGTGTTTCAACCTCTTCAGGTGCTTCTTCCTCCTCTACCTCCTCAAACTTCCTCTTCTTTGACGTGGAGGGGAAAGTAGAATCACCGGACGGATCGTACATTTTCACCTCACTTTTAGACAAACAGAGTTTTAGACTGTGCATTTCGTTAAGATAAAATTAAATAGTCAGAATACTGAATTGAAATTGTGTACCTCTTATGATGATATTTGTCTGCTTTGGCCATTGCTTTGCCTGTTCCACTGATTCTTCGGATCTAAAAGAGGTTACACCATACATTAAAAATCTGAAATAGGCGTTTTATTTAATTTGAGGTTGTTGTACTTACTCCTTTCTCTTCCAGCTGACGAAGACGAGCCTCTAACTTGGCACGGTTCTCAATTCCCATTTCTGCATTTGTGTCTTCTCCGAGTGCATCATATCGAATAGCTAAAGCTGCTTTAGCTGCTAGCATTCTGGAGATCTAACACAACAAAAAATCGTATTAATACACTATGTGTTGCATATACGTATATCTTTGGTCACATTAGCAGTCTCCTTGAACCCACCTTGCCTTTATTCTTGGCAGTGGTCTGACCCACTAAAGATGCATGGTAGATAAGACCATACTTGGGTGTGTCCTTGCGAGTTTTTAAGGCTCTGAACAAAGCCTTCTCTGCACCAAGGATTTGCACAGTGGAGGCAGGATGCTTCGCCAGATTCAGCAAGGAGCCTACACAGCACAGAAACAAACTAAAAATAAAATTTGCCTCAAGTTCTTAGAATAGATCATTACATTTCAAGCTCAGATGAGGTAGTGACTTAAAACCATCAGTCTTTTTCAGGAAAGTGACAAATTGTCAACATCATCACCGCTTGGTTGCCTTTTAAAATTCTAACTGTAAACTCACCTGCATGGGATATCAGTCTAGCACCCACCAGCTCTCCCACCATTACAGTTAGGTTCGGGGCAATGGCCATCATCCTGTTCTTCAAGTAGTCGTACAGTTGGGCACGATATTCTGTAATTTCAATCACCTAAACACAAATATTGAATGAATGAGGCATGCCAAATTACAGTGTATTCAAAATCATTCAGCCAGACAGTTCAGATGAGGTAGTGACTTAAAACCTACATGAATTATTTCAGGGTCAAGACAACTGTCATTATCATCACCACTGTCGATTGCACTAGCCCTGAGCAGAGACAAATCCTAAGTCATACCTGGTCACAAAGGTGAGAAATGTTGGCAATGTCTTGTTCTGATACTTCTGTGCCCATGGAGATTTCTGCAGCCAGCTTCACCTCCGCTTCTATTTCCTCAGGGATGATTTCTGACAGGTCTGTGGTTGCAACATTTGTACGATCACCTAATCAACAAAAAGTAAATAAGATTAATTTTATTTGGAGATCCACAGGCAACTTTGTACTGTTAAACAGTTGTGAGTATACCTATTTTTCTGACACTTTTACAGTAGGCCAGGTTGTCTGTGATAACTTTTCCCAACTCAGGAAAGTGCCAGCCATACCACTCTCTGCAGCGCATAATGTAGTTGTTCAACTCCTTGTCCAAATCATCCAACAGAGCTGAAAAAACACCAGTCAGCATCAGACTTCAACAGTTCATTGACAAACATTTTATTAGAATGAGATCAAGTCCAGTTAAACTTACAAATAGCTTGAACAATCATGGTGTCCACTTTGTCCGGACTAAACTTCAACTTGTATCGAGATAAGCTGAAAACAAAGGGCGAAATTAGGAAGAGATTTCATAGAACTTTTTAAAGGGATTTAGAACCTAGCCTCAGTGGTAGTGACGAATGCAAAGTTTCTCCAACATAACTATTCAGATAAAGAAAATGTAATCACAGGCCGTTAATTTTCACAAAACATGATTATAATGTACCTGTGAGCTAGACCTAGGGACATAGCACGAAGATCTCGAGCAGGAAGTCCAGTGATGAGACCCTCCATCTGGTTTCTGATGCATCTCATGAGCTCAGCCACTGCAGGACTGTGCACACAGCTAATGTCCAGCTTTTCCTAAAACAAACACCATATATTAGAGGTTTGTCTAAAGTAAAAACTGAAAGATACCAACAACAAAAAAAAAGGATTACTTACTTTGATAACACCCCCAAGTTTGGCATCACTCACAGCCAGCTGCTCATGTGCTTCCTTGGCCACAATCTTTTTGAGGACCTTCTTTAAGCTCTTGCCAATTTTTCCCTCAACAAGAGCAGTAGCAGCTGGACAACACAAATAATACACTGTTATTGCATACACTATCATAAAACTGACTTAGTTGTAAATTATTAATCTTGTGGTCTCAGTGGTAGTGACGAACAATGTGAAATCTTCATTTTGAATCAGTAACACAAACATCACGGACCAGACACTAGCAGAAGTATTCATATCAACAAATCTCACCTGCTAAGGCCTCTGTTGTGTCCTGAAATTTTTCAAAATGCTTCAATTTAAGACTGAGGGGAAAAATAGGAAGCATATTAAATTCGTTTTAACATGTATGCTATGCAGTTATCAGATATTTTTTGTCGTGCAACAAAACTAGTTGATTTTACTTACACTTTATTGGCCTTTTCAGGAGTCTCAAATTCCTTGTACAGGTTGTCCACTTGCTGCAACTTGGATTCATCAAGGACCTGAAAAATAACGACAGTTATCAAGCTTATGGTCTATATCATGTGTTGCCCGGGGTAAATCTGTGGGTGCTGTTCAACTCTGAACGTGCTACACGTGGCTGCCTCCATTCGGCCTGCACATTGAACCACCACAGATTACGTTACTGCAGGGACATCGACAAATGTAATACTTTTATAACATGTTAAGTATTTTGCTATTCTGAATATGTCATTATATGCTTTCAATCCAGCAATAAGTTTACAACAGCAGAATGTGCAGCCAGTATTAGCAGCAATGCTAACCAGAGATAGCCGGTTAAATGTAAAATACAGAACGTCAGGTTTGATCGAGGAAATCCAATTAGATACGTACTTTAAAGACTGAATATCCAGCGGCGGTCTCAAATAAAACCAGCATTTTGAATACTGAATTTGATCGCTCTCTAAGAAGAGAGCTCGGAACTTCTTCTGATCACCACGCTGCCTATAGCTCCCAGGTCAGAGTAACATGTGGTCGTGTAGCAGAGGAAAGTTAGGGGTGCCAGATCTGCCCATCCCCCATCCGCAGCGAACAAGAAGGCATTACAATAAACGAGACTAGTTAAAATATATGTATTAATATACGTATTATTAATACTTTTATTGACAACAAAATGGTTATGGTTATAACTCTTAGTAACTACAACAAGTCACGCAAACCCAAATGTAAATAATAAATCTGAGTGAGGATATTTCTGCATAGCATGGCAACCCACGCATGCGCAGTAAAGCTTGCGAGAACATTTTGGTGAAAATTTGCTGCCTGGCTATTTTGTAATTCATAGTATTGACTGACAATGACATTTGAGTTGCTATAAAAAATAAAAATGAAAAAAGAATCAGTTAATTTGATTTTAGGGATTTGTTTTTACACATTTTTCTAGCGGAAGTGACGTATTAGGAAATCTTAAGCAAAACACGTACACGTGAATTCTGCATGGCGAATACAGCAAGAGGTCTCTTTTGATTTTCCAAGAGACAAGCTCAAAACATATTAATATGAACGAACCAGAACATTATCCCGCACCGGACTTCAGCAGTCCACCTCCAAACTCCTTCCAGCCTTACCAGCAACCACAGCAGCCCCGGGAGAGCAGCTTCCACCCGGGCATGTGGAGCTGGCAAGAGACCCCTTCAGAAACTAGCTGGGGCTACAGCAACTACTACCACCAAGGGTCTACAGCGAGCTATGGATCTGAGTCTGTCTGGGGAAACTATGGACAAAACAGACAATATGGTATGTATTAGAAATGAATGCTTCTAATACAATTTCTCTTTTTACTGGGCTGATTTCAGATGCAAAAAAGTAAGCATTATTATTATGTATTAATTTCAGGTCAAACTCAACAACAACAATGGCACCATAGTGGAAGTCGAGGAGGGAGAGCACATTATGGAGCACCTGGAAACCAATGGCAAAAAGTACAGTATGACAACAAAAATCACATTTCACTTAATTTTGCATTTTGTTGTCAAGATTTAATGTTGTTTTTAAACACTTTTAACAGAAAAATAAGAAAGAACCAGAGTTTTCTCATTTCTGCGACACATGTGATCGAGCCTTTAAAAACATGGAGAAGTATAATGAACATATATCTCAGCATGTCAAGGTAAATACACTTGATGTGGTTTTGTGCACATTGGTTTGCATTGATCCCTGGTCTTATTTAGGATTTATTTTCTAGTGCTCTGTTCCTGACTGCAACTTTATGGCCCATGAAAAAATTGTCAACATTCACTGGAAAAATGTAAGTTGGCTCCTAATTATGTTTTATTAATTTCATTATTCATATTTATTACCTTGCATCATATATAACTTTACTCTCTCTTTTTCTATAGAGCCATGCTCCAGGAGCCAAACGAATCAAGTTAGACACTCCAGAAGAAATTGCAAAATGGAGAGAGGAAAGGCGAAAGTATGTACATCATCACATTAGAAAAGTAATATGATTAGGCTTAGCTTACAAAATGTTCAATGTCTCGTAGAAACTATCCAACTCGTGATAATGTGGAAAGGAAGAAAAAGTTGATGGTAATGAGAGAAGAGACAGGAGGTGTTCTTGAGACAGCTCAGTTTGGGTAAAGTTTTATCTTTAACTTGTGTTACAATAGATTTGAATTGAAATGCCTATATTTATACACAAAAATGTTTGCTTTATCCACTGCCCAGTCAAATGAGAGGAAGAGGGCGTGGACGAGGCAGAGGGCGCGGTTGGGGAAACCGAGGGTTTCATGGCCGTTACCAAAGAGACGGCGGACATTTTTCAAATTCTGCAGATAAATCCCAAACACCAACTAAACTGAAGAGAGATGGGGATCCTCTTGGTGCTCTGGCATGCGTTGACCATGGTAAGTGAATGGCATTACTATGAACTGTTCATAAAGCCTGCAAAGAAGATACAAAATGAAAAGTCTTTACAGATTCAGACAAAGAAGATCCTGCTTCAGAATCAAAAACTGGAAACGTAGTTGTTGCTCCAAAACAGATGAGTTCAGGCCTGGGATCTTTGATGGCAAACTATGGGTCAATGAGTGAGAGTGAGGAAGAACCTGAATGTAAGTATACAATTCTGACTTTATATGCATAAAAAAACTAAAATACTAATTGTTTATCATTTTCACAGCTACACCAATTCAGAAGGCCAAAGAGCTGATACAGGAAAACCAGGTTATGTTAAGTACAATGCCAGTGGAGTCCCATGATAGTGGACCAATATCAACAAATACAGAACTCCTCGGTCACTCCTTTAGCAGAGGAGGACGAAGGGGAGGAAGAGGAGGAAGAGGAGGAAGGGGCGGTAGAGGAAGACACTGGGAAACACCACAGCAACGGCGCCCTACACTACTCGAGATGGTAATAATAACAACTTAACTCGTACTTAAACTCATTTATTTTGCAAGGGTGAATGTTTGTATATGTGTTTGTACAAAAAATTAATTCACATTATTTTTATTTAGCTGTTGGCTCCAGATGTTCGTCATGAGAGGAACGTATTGCTGCAGTGTGTGCGCTACGTTGTAAGAAACAACTTCTTTGGACAGGAGGACAAACCACAGGAGAAGAATAAAGAGGCCGTCAATGTTGCAAATAGAAGACACATAGATGTAGTTAAGGATACTTTGAAATATTCCTCCTTAATTGATGGACACAGGGTTGCTCAGAATGGTTGTGAACCTATAGAAAAGACAACAGAAACTGGTGGTGACAATGGTTGTAAGCAAGTAATAAGTATGAACCAGGAGTGTATGTTACTAGACTCTACCCAGGTTTTGACAAGAGAACAACCCACATTTGTTTTTGTGGATAGTGTTCAAAGCTCTAAAATAATTACTGAAGATCTAGAGAGCGGTTGTGGTCAAGTGATGACAGCAAATGTAGAGCAGTGTATGTTGCACGACTCCACCCAGGGTTTGAAGAGTGACCAAGATTATACTGAACAATCCAATTTAGTAGACACTGTAGAAAATAGTGCTATCCAAAGCTCTTTGGACATTTCTCATAATAATACAGAAAACAGAAAAAATACAGACAAGGTACCTGAGTGTCCAGATGAAAATAAATCTACTTATCACATTTACGATGATGAAATATGGGAGAGTCATTTGTAATTGACGTTCTTTGATTCTCCCAAATTAAGAAATGAATCACTATATTGTTTCTTTTCAAAGGAGTGTTAAAACTTTATTATTTGAGACTTTGTATCCATCATGTACCATAATTTATAATTTTGTTACAAAAAGTCCTAAATGCTTAAATATGGTTGCACCTTTATTGTTAATTTTGCCCAATGTATTGTGATATAATTTTTTTTGGAAAAAATAATAAAAAAAAAACACCTGTTAAAATATTGGCAACGTTTTTTATTTGCACCGACCACGTGAAGCGCCCGTGAGTGTAAAACGAGCGCTACTACTCGTCTCCTGGAAACCACCTGAGCTGCAACGTTTGGCTAGCAACGGTGCCAAAAGTTTGTTGACTATCGGTATGCAAGGAGGTAGCGTTAATACATAAAAAATAAACGCCTGTTTGCTTTTAACGACACTTTCTGTAACTTTGAGGAGACGTCAGGAGAAGGCCCGCATCATGGCGGTTCGGGTTGACCCTTCAGTCATCAAATTTAACGATGTTCAAGCTGGACAGGTTTATAAAACTAAAGTCACTGCTAGAAATGTCGGCAAGAAGGTGACAAAAATTATATTTGAAATGCCAGCTTCAAAGGTAAGATTAAATTAAAAATACTTATAACTATTTGAGTTTAATAGCACTTTATAGAAGTAGAATAGTTGCTCAATTGGCCTGGTGGCTAACGTCAATTAAGGCTTCAATTCAAAGGCACGTGCGAAGGCCTTATTTTTGTTAAAAAATGTTAGCTTGCTAGTGCTACATAACGCCAGTACGTTTTTTCTTTTCTTTTCTTTTTTATTTTGGTTAGTTATAACACTCTTATAACGCTAATTATAAAACGTCTCTCAGCTCTATATCAGACTTAAACTTTTCCCATCATGTTTCCACCTGTTCCAAAGAAGACTATTTTAACGCTAATCAGTTGTTTCCCTGCAGATGTTTAAGTTTACTCAAACCAGTGCTGATGTGTTGGTGGTTCCTGGGCTCTATGCCAGTGGTGTAATGGAGTTCAGACCAGAGACAGAGGAGCATGTTAGAAGTGTCCTAATGATTTACACAGACAAGGACTCAACAAAAGTCCCAGTAATGGCGTAAGTATTGTTTTAGTGACATATAATTGACATAAAACTGCATGTACCTAATATAGTTTGCTTATCTTTCAAAATGGTACTTTAGATTTCCCAAGTCCTGCTGCTTGGTAATGAACTCAGTAGTTGACTTTGGCTGTGTTGCTGCAGCTAATCAAATTGTCAGTAAACATCACTCTATAATCAACAAGGGTTCATCCCCAGGTCAGTCATTTACTTTTGTAATTTATTTGGCAAAAAGTACAAATTGATAGGTAGCCTCAGTTATACATTTATTTATTTCTGTGTTATAAGGAGTATTTCAGGTGCAGCACAGTGGAGACTCTTCCATTAAAATCACACCCACCAATGGTGTTGTAGCAGCTGGCGCCACCCAGTGGATCAAAGTTGAACTGCGCACTGATGCGTTAAGGGATATCAATGAAAACGTTTGGTAAGATAAATTCAGTTACCTAATTTCTAAGTTGTGCACAAGGTATCTTGTGTATGTATTTGAAATACACAATTTACAAAATGTAACATTATTGATCTGGTTGTATTCTGAATGGAATAACTACTTTTATTTCACTATCTTAGTGTAAAACTCCATGATTGGACCAGTGTACTTAATATTCAAGCAAAAATAGTGAACTCTTATCTTGAGGCTTTTGACTTACAGGTAACTTTTCCAATGTTGTTTGATTCACTTAGTCATCTTTTGGGGTTCTCTATTCTAGGCAAAAGTCAAATGAATAAAATATTTTGATCTACATTTTTTCAGGGGGCTCCATTGTCTTGTCTCTGGTTTGGTCCAGTCTATTTTGGCACATCCCATGTGGAGAAAATAGTTTTGAAGAACAATTCACCCCAGACCTGTGATTGGGTCTGTGTACTCCAGGATTCTGCTTCTGGGACAGAGCTGGTGAGCAGAGACCTGAATTAAAATCTGAATGTCAGATTTGTTTTTAACTTTACAGTTTTAAATGTATGAAATATGAATGCAATATTGTTGTAGGGCACAGACCTGCAGAGGAGAACAACTACAGACACCGCCCTGCTGGAGAGAATGCAGAAGTGCAGCTTGTCACCCCAGGACGTGTCTCAGGTCTTCATGTGTTTTCCTAAACAGGGTCGGCTCCGACCTTATGATAAAACCACACTGACTCTATGCTTCAGCCCTGTCTGTAAAAGGTAATGAGTGTGAGATCTGTGTTCAGTCAAGCAAATATCAGTACAGGTTTTTACTATTCGTGTTATGCGTTTTTGTCTTGCACATTATGTTTGTGAGTTCTATTATTGCAAGCGGAGCCCTTTAGCTTGCAATAACATGTGCTGTACTTACATAGTTTGTTGTGTGAGGTGTGTTGTTAAAGACCATTGCCTGTTAAGGGGGAAAAAAAGCTTTGCTACTCCCCGTCGGGGAATCGAACCCCGGTCTCCCGCGTGACAGGCGGGGATACTCACCACTATACTAACGAGGAGCATGTATTGGAAAAGGGGGAGGGACTCCCTTTATCTGCATGCCTTTGTGTGGACTCGCCACTTGTCTTTCAGGTCCCACAAAGAACCAAGGCATTGTTATTCAACCAGGCGACAGGACTACTGTGTTTTCCTGTTATTTGAGTCTGTGGGCAGCAAACACGGTTTCACTCACCACAATGGTACTAGCAATACACACAGATACAGCAGTATAGGCAAGGAGGTTAAACAAAAATCCCAGAGTTGATCTTTTTCAGGTCACAGTGGTGTGGAACTGGCAGTGACCGGCTCTGGGCTTCCTGTGTGTCTTGTTCCAAGTCCTTCTTAACATTTTAATTTCCCCTCTTGTGTGACGGGACAGTGTGTGGATTTGCCATGTGTCCTGCAGAACCTTTGTAACCAGCTTCCTGTAAACTTCAGATTCCGCAAATTTCCACATTTTCGCACAAACCCTTGCACAGGGACCATTGCTCCAGGGGAATCTAAGGTATAGTTTTGTAATGTAATAAAATAATTGACAAATTAAATTGTTGAAAAAAAAAATCCCAGGGAAAATGTCAAATTGTGCAGAAAAGTCTGGATTCTGTGGAAATGTAAAATTAGATGGGGAAAAAAGTATAAAAGCTATAAGACTAAAGTGGAAATTAAATTAAACATTGTTATTCTCAAACACATTTGCATTTTCCAGGATATAATTCTTTCATTCACTCCAAGACAACAAGGAGCCTTCCAAATGCTTCAGAAGATAGATGTCGTCGGTCATGTCAGAGAGCGGAGAGCTTCTAACCAAACTGAGGAGTTTGAAGGACTCAAGCTCCGCACCTTTCACACCATTACTCTGCAAACGTCAGCTGTGTGCCGCAGTGAGACCACACATCCTTTACCCAAACTAAATCCTGGTGAAAATCAAAAATACACTTATATTACTATGAATTAAATTGAATTGTGTTTTTCATTGAACACTTTTATATATCTGCTCTGCTGGGAACTTAGGCATTACTCCATTAGTGACGAACCCCATAGGGCTCTATCCTTACGTTCGATCCAGAGATCTTTCTCTGTGCCGGGACATGGTGCCTGTTACAGTCCTCAGTGCTGATAGGACACACATCCACAGACACCACAGACAGAAGACTCAGGACAGCGAGGAACAGGAGTTTGTGGCTTTTCCAAACGACAGAGCTCAAAGCATGAGGCCTCCCACACCACTCAAACAGTGCAGGTATAAGTCAAACAAGGCTAAACTGAATCGATGTTTATATTAAAACCTAGTTTTTGTTTGCACTTTTGTTGTGATTTAGTATTTCTTAGTAATAGTGAAGTAATTCTTTTCTAGAACTATCTTCACTGATGTACCTCGCCATCGCTATGTTGACACAAACTATGTATTTACTCAGCAAGAAGAAGAACAAAGAAAGCAACACCGCCAAATATATGCTGATTTGTTTAATCAGCGGAGGCAAACACGTCTACAGAAGCTAAAACAGAGGTCAGGCTCACACATGTTTACAAGTTTTTTGTTTATTACATTTGCTTAGTATACTGAAATAGGGGAAATTGCTTATAATGTGCCCCAAATGTGTTTGGACAACAGACAGCAAGACAAAATTGAGAATGATTTGGATCTTGGGATTGCTTGCTCCCAAGGGCTCATGCCTCCTAAACTTCTATGCGCAGACATCGAGCAAATGAAGACTTCATTTACAAATTCAGGGTCTTTGAAAAGATCTAACGAAAGAAAAAGTGACAGTCCCATCACTCAGCAACTTTCTAAAAAGGTAAATTTCCCTAATAAATGCACAAATACACTGTATTAAAAACAGTTAATAATTAGATTATTTCTCTTGTAGGTGTCAGGGGTACTAAATGCTGTTCCATCTACAAGCCAGGAGATGGCAGAATGTGCGAGGACTCTGAGCACTCAGGAGTTGTACAAAGTTTCCTTAGGTTAGAGATTATAATATCTGAACAATTGAACAGAAGTAAAATGATGGCTTACTTACAGTGTTGTATGTACAAATGTTTAACACTACTAACTGTCTTTCATCTTTAGGGCCGTTGTCAGTGGATTTTGGAGAAGTGTGTGTGCATTCAGTGTGTACGAAGACACTGGACATGATCAATCATCTGTCTGTTCACGTCTGGGTTCAGCTCGAGGTGGACTGTCCTGAGCTCCAGGGATCCTCCCCGGTCTCTCATGTACTGCCACCTCACTCCCACACCGCCCTAACCTTGACATTTCAAAGCACTAAGCTGGGTGTGTTTTATAGGTTGGTAGAGAATAGAACAAAAACACTATACTCACATAACAACAACCAAAGTATTTATTCTTTCAAAATAATGTTTTTTTCCCCAGACCTCTGCCCTATACTGTGAACAAAAAACACCCAGGTCAGATCTTAGTCCAGGCTCACGTTGTTCCTGTTGCTTTGGAGCTGTCCACTGATCTGCTCGTGCTTCAGCCCTCTCCCACGTGGCTCGCTCAATCTGGATACAGGAGCTCAGTGACCCTTAGAAACCCCAGAAACTATCCTGCAGAGTTCACTTGGAAACCAGTCGTCACAGACACTGGCATTCTATTCTCGGTTCGACCAGCCACAGGTGCCATAATAATAAGGAAATTATCACAAATATCTGCACATTTCACAATACAATAATAACTTGTACTAAGCTGTAAATTTATTATGGCCTGTCACTTCAAGTAAATGGTTTGAAACTTAAACACTTATAAGGAATTCTTTTTTCCTGCTCAGGGGTAGTGGAGGCGTATAAGGAGCTGGACTGTGAAGTGGTGTGGCACGCCTCCTTCTCCTCCCCTGTAGAAGGGGACTTTGACCTCTGTGTCCATGAAGGCAACAAACTGCGTCTGCACTGTGTTGCCATGGTATATTTATATAGATAATACAATTAATTATTTTACCTAAAATGTTTTAGTAAAGTTTTACTTTTCTTTGTCCATTGACTAAAAGTAACAGTGCATAAATGTCATGAGGCTTTTTGTAGATTCACTTTTTGCAGAGTCCCATTTTCCTATATGTTCAATCATACAAGCCCACATTCATCAAAGAGCCAGTTATTGATTTCTCCTCTGACAGCAACCTCAGCGGACCCAAACCCAATTCAAGTGTTGCCCTTTGAGTACAACTCTGCTATAGGACTTGGAAAGTGTCAGAAATGGTTGAGTATTGCATATCACAGAACACAGAGCATTTTTCACAATTTCTCAGGTTGGATGCACAAGTGTTCATCTGGCAGAAAAGAAACGAGTGGCATTTGAATCAGTCCCCCTGAATATGACCTCTGTCCAAACAGCAGTCCTGCGCAACACTGGCCCAAACCACGCTTTCTATCAGGTGTTGTATTTCTCTGCGTTATTTCAACTTTCAAAACTTTTGAAAAACATTCTTGATAATGAGTAAAGGCAATTTCTCTGCCTTTGTGTGGAGCAGGTGTTAGATGTTTGCCCTTTGCCAGGAATGGTGGTGAGTCCTGCTGAAGGAATAGTGCCAAGAGGTGAGCAGGCATTTCTCAACATCCACTTCAATCCAGATTCTGTCATCAAGTTTGATACCAGAGTGGAGGTCAGAAAAAGCAATGCTTTTTTTAATAATATTTAATGTAATTTGTCAGCGCATTCATTTCCACTGAGTATGTATTTTTGTTCACAAAGATTGCTCTCAAAGGCATGGAGTCTATTGAGCTTAGAGTGGGCGGATCAGTGGAGCCTCCAAATGTAGAAATAAGTGTGGTATGTACATTTATTCTAGAAAAAGCAACAATCAAGGCAGGAGGAGGAATGGCAATCTATGCAGTGTTTAGGATCTGACCGCAAGTGTGTACTGATTTTCTTCTGTCAATTTTCTTTTTCATATTTGTTGCCCTGATTTCCTTTTCAGTCCCATTTCCAACTTTTTGAAGTTTATCTTGGTTCCAAACGAAGTGTGCCCTTTAGTCTGACGAACCACTCCTCGGCTCCTGCTCGAGTCACCTTCGACTTTTCAGAATATACAGACTTTTGTGTCCAGCTACTTGAGTCTTCAATGGGTAAAGAATCAGATATAATCACAGACACTGTACTACATGTAGCATCATACAGGTTAAAAAAACAGAAAGGGTCATAGAATGGTATTTTCTTTTGTGTATATTTATTTTTGACTTTTTTGAGAAATTCTAGATCTTTAATGTTTGTGCGTTGACTCATTTTGTATGTCTTTCAATCAGAAGATCCCGAGTCTGGTATGGGTGTTGTGGAAATTCAGGGTAATGAAAAGATGAACTGCTGCCTTGTTTTTTGTCCCTCTCAGGTCAGATTGCAAACAAATCTATGTAAATATTTATAGATAATGTATTATTATATCGGCGAAATGCGGTACATATGCAAAATTAGGTCGAATAAAGAATGCCTCAATAGCGCCCCCATTTTTTAATCCCATGGATACATTTAATTTGTCACAGAGCAATAAAAAATGGTACAGTGATTCTCCACATCGTGTTGAATATAAAATATTATTATAGCCCCACCCTACGACAAATCACTCAATCTCCAATCAAGAAGGCCATTGGTGTTATAGCATTTGACGCAGGCGCATGGGGCGTTTCGCCGATATACACTTTGCTGTCATGTATGACAACGTGGGTCTAGTTATATTTATAGAATTGTTCAAAATGATTACGTTTTTTATTTGTTGAGCGTCAATAAAATAACATTGTCTTTGTGCAGGTGGCCAGTTATGATTTTGAGTTGCCAATGACTGTGAATGGAATGGTGTTTTCTAGCACGTTTCACTCTCCCATCCTTCCTTCATCGTCCACATCCTCCGCCTCATGCTCTTTGACGTCTGGCAGCAGCAGAGTCCGACCTGTTCCTCTGACAGTTTCCATGGCACCTGGTTCACGACACGTAGAGGCCACAGGTGGGGTCATTGATGGAGAGCAAAGGCACTGAGCTGGAAATTCTGGTGCTCCAGATTGAAATAATAATACATTTTAATGTTTTTTTATGTTTACAGTTCTGTCTGCTCCCTTAGAAATGTCCCCATCCAGTTTACATTTTAATTTGGCTCAATTTGCTACTACACGTAAGGTATATCATCTGAAACACATTTGATAAAAGTATTTGTTCTGCATTGAAAATGTATGCTTATCTTTTTCAACAGACAGTAATGCTAAAAGCAGAGACTGTTGAGAAAGGGTGCTGGAGTAGTTTAAAACAGCCAATTATTAGCTGGTGGATTGACACCAGTGCAGCTGAAATGTGTGCAATCAATGAAGAGGTGGCGATGTGGTCAGTTGCTCCATCTTCAGGGAGTTTAGGTCCTGACCAGTCCATCTGTGTTACAATCAGCATAAGGCCTGAGGGAATCCAAAGAGGCAAGACATTTTTAAACTTGAACATGTATCATACACACAACAACAAGAAACGCAATTAATTCATATGTATTTTATGTCCAGTTTAATTTCATTTTGGTAAATACGTACATCATACATAACACATTAGTTTTAATCTTATCAGTCTCAGGTGCAGTGACCAGACTGACCCTTCCTGTTTACCTGGGTGAAAAGCCAGATGGGATGAGAAAATGTGAGGAATTACAGCCTTACAGAGAGCTGTCCATCACTGTCCACCATCTCCCCTGCATCAGTGTTCACCCCCCTCAGCTCCTGCTCACACCAGTGCCTCTAGGATACAACATGACTAGCTCACTCACTCTGGTGGCCACTGGATATACCAGGTGGGTCTAAACTGGTGCAGTAAAGGCTAGGTAGTGAAATACCCCAAAACACCATGCTCAAACAGTGTCAGTAATGACTATTCTCAAAGCTGACATGATACCTGAAGTTTTGGAAGTTTGGAAGTGTAGCATGCAAGGCACATGCATACATACACGCAGGTTTAACTTCTGTGGTGGTCACAATTCTTGGAATACTTCAGCATAATGGACACATAGTTAAAGTGCAACTCATACAAACTCCATGTCCTGTGATACATTGATCACTGCAGACAGTACTGTTTTCTCAGATTTTGTTTACTCAGTGAGCTATCAACTTTGGTTTACATTGTTTTGTGTCTTAACAGCCGTAAGGCTACAGTTTTGCAATGTTAGCAGTATTTTCTGACAGACACACTTTTTTTTTTACACAAAGCTCATCAATGCAAATGTTTATTTAACTTTTTTTGAATACAACACAATACATGTTGTTTCATTGTAAGACGGCCTTTAGTGTCTAGAAAGGCGCCTAAGAAATAAAATGTATTATTATTATTATTACAATTAAATTCTTCATGATTGTTTTCACAGAATTGAAAAATATTAAAATAGTT
>JAVQJW010070390.1:0-13385 GCA_036025195.1 Hypseleotris klunzingeri
ACACCTTAGTTTGTTGATAGTCACCAACAGCTAGCAAAAATTTTTAAAATAATTTGGATCGGGCTCTCATCATCTACACTGATGTTTTTTATTTTATTTTAACTGAAATCAAACTGATAAAGGAACCATGTTTTATTTTGTTTACAATAAAAGCGTCTATTCTCTCTTGACCCATCCCCTCTCTGCTGATGGGGCGACCTCTCAGGAGCAGTGCCCAAACACTAAGCACAGAGAAGATATGGAACCTGTTCTGCCAGTCATTACTGTTAACTGAATGCATACAGCTGAGTTTGTGCAATGCTTAAATTTTCAGATTGCTTGTGCATTTTCTTTAATTGTTGCATGTTTTGTGGATCCTTGGTACTTGGTTGTTGGTTGAGTCTCTTATTTTGTTTTTGGTAAATGTTTGTCCTTTGTATTGTTTTTTCCCACTCTGTGCAAAATAAACTCAAGACAACGGAAAACAAGAACAGAGAGAGAGAGACAGACCTCTACTTCTACGTTTTGTTATTAATAATGGGTCGGTGATATGATATGAATTTAATGACGTTCTTCAAATCTGGGATTGTTGAATCGTGCTACAGTGCGTTCATGTATGTATCTGCTTTTTACTGTAACAATGCTAATAATGCTCATATTAATATAAATGGAAAATATAATAATATCTTGATCCTAATAAAATTGTGATGTATTTTTACCCTGTCGCCCACCTCAACTAATGGGACTAAATGTGTTGGAATAGAATTTGCTGTTTTAACAACTATCCTGACTGAAAATATCAGTGTTTTAACACTTTAAACAATAGAGCAATTATATCACCAAACTGTTTAATAACAATGTCAGCCATATCCAAATTCAAGCTTTGGTTTAGAATCTAATAGGCCTAAATCTAACTGCAAATGTTTTATCAGTTAATGCAGCTATTTATGCACATTTTGCACAGTTTCAGGTTGAGAAAACTTTTTAATATGATTTTTCATGTGGTTTTATGCATTTGTTTTTTAATAGACCCATGACAAAAATAATAAAATATATATAAACCTATAGGGTAGTTGAAAAATAGGTCCAAAAGTCACAGAACAACATGTTGTAAACTTCGCTTCTGCAAAATGAAGACAAAGTTGAAAGTTTTCTCCTGGTAACGGTGAAGGTTTTCATTCATCCAGGTGGAGTTCATTCTGAAGGCTGAAAAGGGGCATATGGACAATGTTTTTAGTGTTTTTTCCTAGTATTTTCATGCTGTCGTTAGTTTCTATGACTTGTCTAAAAGAACAAAACGTAAAAAATAGTGATGCAGATGAAAAAATGAGTGGTCTTCATTTTGTAGTTGCATTTTCAAGACAAAGTTGAACGTTTTCTCCTGGTATTTTCATGCCATGTCGTTTCAGTTCATTTACTATGTGTGGAATTAGTTTGTCAGTGAAGAACACAATGTAAAAATAGTGATGCAGAAAAAAAAATGTCTTGGCTTCATTCTGTAGTTGCATCCCTTCACACCCCTCACCCTTTGCAACCAGCAGCAGGAATAAAATATATTTTAAAAACCCATAGCAAGTTATACAGGCTAGATGCAAGTTTAAAAATGTATCCAAAAGTCCATGGTTTTTGCCAACATTTTGTAAACTTGACTTCTGCGAAATGAAGACAAAGTTTCCTCCTGGTATTTCCATGTCATGTCGTTTCAGTTTATTTACTACGCGTGTCTAGTTAGTTCCTGTCAGTTGTCTAAAAGAACAAAATATAAAAATAGTGATGCAGATGAAAAAATGAGTCGGCTTCATTTTGTAGTTGCATCCCTTCACGCTCCTCACCCTTTGCCACCACCAGCAGCAGCAGCACCATCACTTCGCAGCCAAACAAGCCGCTCCTGGCCGACATTAGACTACATCTAGGCTCAAATGACGGACGAACAAGCAGTTTAAGTTCAGAGGGAATGCTGTCTTGTCGTGTGTCTTTTATACCTCAACACTTTCACCGACCCCCCTCCTCCTCCAGAAATTTATAAAGAACAAAAAATCCGCCGAGGGAGGAGGGGGGCTGATATACGCCGAGGCTGAAATCGAGAGGCGAACCCAGGGAAAGAGGAGTCATTTGTACACGGGACTTTCCCCCTCTGAGTCCCCCAAAAGGAGGGGGAAAAGTCGCAATATTGGAAACGAAAAGGAATGCGCTTCTAAGGGCGTGAAAACATCTGCAATTGTGGATACTTTATATATTTTTATTTCGACAAAATATGGCCGAGAACGTTCTGGACTCTGGCCCGCCTTCAGCCAAGAGGCCTAAACTCTCCTCTCCGGCACTTTCCGCCTCCGCCAGCGATGGAAATGGCAAGTATTCTTTAATCGTATCACTTGTTAGGGTAATATTGGTTGATTTTAACAATTATACTTGGTCCGTGTTGCGTTAAAATGAGAAAAGAAGCGGGATTACTCTACTGTTTTTGTCGGAGCTAGCTAATGTTAGCGTGCTACAGGGAGTGTGTGTCGGACGTGATGAAGAGCTAGCTCCGATGCTAACAGCCATTTTAGCCGGGGATAGCCACTCGAGCTAACGCTAGGCTAGAGTAGTATGCGGTCTTCATCTGACGGTCCCGTGTCTAATGACTGATAATAAGCCCAATGCCACTGCTGCCTACCCTAAAGTAACTCGATTGTATTTATTAGGCCATTTGACTTGTCAACCATTGCCCAAACCATGCTGTATTTTCAGTTCAGAGGCCCCCAACATCAAAACAATCTGTTGTTTTACCAAATCATAACTCGTTCCCTAAAAGTATAACCGAAAGCAATGGTTAGACAGTGCTATCCCTGGTGGCTGGAAGTGCTAAATTTAGGCCTACGGGTCCCCTTGATTGTTAATCTTAAATTGCCATTGTTGCTATGTTTTTGTGCATGGCGTGTGGCAGCAACTGGAAGAGTGGCCTGTAGACACACTTGGGTAGAATGCATGGACATATCATTGAGGAAATAAAAAAAAGGCTAGCGCCCAATCATTCTTTCTCAAACACAAGACTGTCACCGAGAATTTATGACCTCGCGTATTATGAAGAAATGCATCTTGGACATCCGTGCAGCATAGAAGACTGTCAGTGGTCAGCATCAGTCCTGCATGATGTGCCCCCAGTGGCACTACAGTGGTGTGGGACATGTTCATGTACTTTGTTTGAAACTGATATATCCCTATGCTCCAGAGCTGATGAAGCTGTTTATGTTGTTGCATGTCTTTAAAAGAATAGAAATGCGTTTCAGAAAAAAATAACTGAATCTTCACATGTCTGTATGTTAACTGAATGACATGTGTATGTTATACACATTGTATTGGAACTGGTCATGTGTAGTTTAGTAGTGTTGAGTGGCTATATGTTTCGGTTTGTAGTCTTGTATCACATCTGGATGCCCAATGTGTGTCTACAGACACTACTTACTGTCTCAGCTCATATAAAACATTCCCTTAATTTTATTTTCAGTACCTGTCTTTATTTGTTTTTGTGATTTTGTGATGCTTTACAACTCGCTCACAGTTGTCATCTAGAGATGCACATAGTGTCATGTTATTAGTTTCAGAGCAGAGTAAATTGGTCAGACTGTAATCAGTTTTTAATGTTTAGCATCCAAATGCGTTTTCAGTCAGTGGTGCTACAAAATCGTTTGTTAAACCAGATTAACATGGCTGTGACCCACGCGCCTAGCCTTCCGTTTACCTTTTTTCTGCTTTGTCCCAATCATCTAACCCTCCTCTTCAAACTTTATTCTAGATTTTGGCTCGCTGTTTGACTTGGAGCATGACCTCCCTGATGAACTCATCAGCTCGAATGAACCATCCCTTGTCAACGGTGGAGATGTCAACCAGTTACACACCACGCTCGGTGCGGCCGGCATGGGTCCTGGAGGAATGGGGTTGGGCCTGGGGTCTGCAGGGCTCCCGGGAGTTGGCAGTGGTCAGGACGCTGTGGCCAAGCACAAACAGCTGTCAGAGTTACTGCGATCGGGAGCTCCCCCTGCTCCGACACAGGGCCATCCCGCAGCTATGGGCAGCCCTGGGGGTCACACTGCCATGAGCCAACATCTAGCCAACATGAAAGCCTCTCCTGGTCAGGGCGCTCAGCAGATGATGGGCCAGGGGCAGCACCTCTCGCCTCAACAGCAGGCTTCTATGATGCAGCCGCAAAACGCCGCAGCAGCTGGGATGATGGGCGGCATGAACCGCGCCATGATGGGAGCCCAGCAGAAAGCCAATAACGGACAGCAGCAAGCCATGATGGGAAACCAGGTGATGAACGGCTCGCCCCGCATGGGATTTGTTAATCAAGGGATGGGCGGCAACAGCAACCTGTTGGCTGAGACGTTACAGGGACCTGGGAGCCAAGCTGGGATGAGAGGCCAGCAGCCAGGAGCCCTGAACAAGGTAAGCCCTGCTGTCTGCTGCCTCCACTGAGCTATGAGATATTCATGAAATAATCCTAATATTCTGTGAATAATTGAAAGAGCAAATTATAAGGAATGTATTTTCAAACCAAACATTATGTTGTTTTTTAAACAACCTTTGTAAAAAAGGTTGGCATCTCTTCTTACTAAGCATAGCATATTGCACAAGTTCATGGATTTTGCTTAAAACATATTGTCTGCCTTGTATCTGATAAAAGGCTTTCATTGTATTTTTTCTGTAGGTGGTTTTAGGATTGTAACGGTCTCCTGATAGACTGCTGTCTGTGTTGATATGCCACAAACGGTGCTCATACTAATATCGTACTAAGGCTATAATAAATAAAGGTTAATGTCACAGTTACTACTAACTAGAATGTAGGGGCATCCTCAGCTTCTGTTAAGCAGCAGTTTAGAGAAAACCCTGCATCAGGCACTGCAATGGTGTTTTTTAAGCCATTTATTTGTTGTGTGACTTGTGTCTAGTTTTACAATCATTGTCATAAATATTTTTTGTGTAAAAATGCACAAAAATGGTTTAGCCGCAATGCTTTGCTCGACTATGTTAGTGCAAGCCGATGCGTTTGGAGGGAGTTAAGACCGTGCTGATGTCATGCACCACTCTGTCATTCTTGTAGTAGTTTATCAGTGGACTCAAATAGCCGAGTGTTTTTATACTGGAGGGAGGGCAGTAACATCAAACTATTTGAGCTACAAGTGAAGCTTGAGAAAGCTGTTTCTGTACCCCCTGGTGTTTGAAACATTATTTATAAACATTTCATAAAATTTTTCCCCTAAATTATTTTCTGTGTTCAATAGATGGGGATGATGGGGACCTCAGGCGGTCCTTTCGGGGGTCCGTATGCAGGACAGGGAGGTGCAGGGCTGGGCCCTCAGATGCAGAACAAAGGTCCTATGGCCAACAGTCTGGCTCCGTTTGGTGTGGACAAGAAGAACTCCCCTATGCAAGGAATGGCAGCTATGGTATGAAAGAACTTACTACATGCTCACAATGCTTTATTAAAAAAGTAAACAAGTATTATAATTACTGATATAATAGTGTATTTAAAATGTTAAATGTTAATGTTTTCTGATGTTTCCTTTGCTGTTTGCAGGGGTCACAGCAGGCACAGGCAGGTTTAGGGGCTGCCCCTGGTGCAGCGGTGGGTGGAACCGCTGGGATGGTGCCCAGCGCACAGGGGGGTCTGGTGGGTCCCGGGGCCCAGGTTTCTGCAGCATCTGCTGCAGCCGGGGCTCCTCCTACCGCGGACCCCGAGAAACGCAAACTCATTCAGCAACAACTGGTGCTTCTGCTACACGCACACAAGTGCCAGAGGCGGGAACAGGCCAACGGTGAAGTCCGCCAGTGCAACCTGCCACACTGTCGCACCATGAAGAACGTCCTCAACCATATGACCCACTGCCAGGCCGGCAAATCCTGTCAGGGTGAGCAGTAGGAACTCTTATTATTAATACAAGATGGAACAATACTTGTATATGTTTGTAGTTGTGCAGTTCCAGTATCCAGCTGCCCTAATACGAAGGCTGTAATTGACCATCTCCAGCTTCTACTACAATTTTAGCATTTTGAAAAAGCTTTGTATTCATTAAATGTCACCGTAACTGCTCATGTTTACATGACTATCTTGTTCAACAAGTTTACATGACAAACCAACCACAGTCTTCTGTATAACTGTCACAAATGGGTTTTTGATTTTTCCCTATATTTTCCTATATTCTTCAGTTGCCCACTGTGCGTCGTCGAGGCAGATCATCTCCCATTGGAAGAACTGCACGCGGCACGACTGTCCTGTGTGTCTGCCTCTGAAGAACGCTGGGGACAAGAGGAACCCGCAGTGTGAGTGTCTGTATCTGACCAAAATAAATATTTCCTTTATTTTCTCTCTGACTTCGATCAGAAAGTCTTGTCTTGTCTTCCACACATTTACCTTCTATGTTCTTGTCCTATAGCTCTTCTTGGTGCGGCCGCTGCAGGTTTGGGCAGCTCTCTTGGGGCAGTTCCCGGTGGTCAGCCCAGTGCTCCCAATCTCAACCCTCCGAGCCAGATTGACCCCAGCTCCATAGAGAGAGCCTACCAAGCGCTGGGCCTGCCCTACCAAGGCAACCAGATCCAGACTCAAACGTCCCAGCCCAACATGCCCAACCAGGGTCTGCCAGGCCAGGCTGGCATCAGGCCGCTCAACCCCATGGGTGAGTTTAGTTTGTGTTCAAAAGTTGATTAGAATAATTGTCCCACCCTAAAGCATAGTATAATATGGTGAAAGTATGCAAGTAAACAGATAATAATATGGGAATTTCGGTTAATTACCAGGTTATTTCAGTGTGGTTACCCTGTAATTTCATGCCCAATGTATCTAGCATGGTCACACAATAGTAATAAAACATTAACTTATGGGTAACATATGGTTAGGGGTTAGGGTTGGTAATTTTATATAAATTACTGTAAGAGTATCATATTGTCACCTATTTATTACTCATCTATTACCATATTATTTCGATGCTGTAAAATAAAGTGCTTTCCAAATATTTTGTTGAAGTCTTAAAGTAGCGTGTGTATTAGGTGTATGATCTAAACGTATATACAAAACTCCTTTTCCAGGTGCAAATCCTATGGGAGTCAATGGTGGTGTGGGAACTGCGTCTCAGAATCAAGCTAATTTGCTGCAAGACACCATGATGCATCTGAACAGCCAAGGGTAAAGCCAAATGATTGCAAAGACTATTACCTTCTCTTATGTTAGACAAAATCACATTAACAGTTTCTCCATCTCTTTCAGTCTTATGAATGATGCGAGTGGGGTTGGATCTATGCCGACAGCAGGCCCTCCCTCTGCCTCTGGTATGAGGAAGAGCTGGCATGAGGACATCACACAAGACCTACGGAACCACCTGGTCCACAAACTGTAAGTCCCGGTGCTGTAGCTTCTTTGTGTTGTTTTGTATTTAATGGGCACTTAACACATATGTCTCTCTGTCAACAGTGTGCAGGCAATCTTTCCAACCCCAGACCCTGCTGCTTTGAAGGACCGGCGAATGGAGAACCTGGTGGCCTATGCACGAAAAGTGGAGGGAGATATGTATGAATCTGCAAATACTAGAGTAAGTTACATTTCATAAACTTTATTCTATTATTATAACAAACCTGTTGATTCAACTGCTGCTGTTTTTGCATTTGCCAGGCTGAGTACTATCACCTGCTTGCGGAGAAGATCTATAAGATCCAGAAAGAGCTGGAGGAGAAGAGGAGGACGCGGCTCCAAAAGCAGGGTTTGGGTCTTGGGCCTGCCGGCATGGGTCAGCCCCCCACAGGTCTACCACCAAGTGAGTGGATGGCTATATTATTTTTTATTGAAAGAAACAACTTCTACTTTGACATACATTTGTTTAATGCCTCCCTCTGTGTCCACGCTTTTGTCAGATGGCCCACTTCCTGATCCATCAATGGTGCGAGCAGCTGGACCAAATCAGTTAAACAGAATGCAAGGACCAGGTAACTGTTCAAATCTTGCCAAAAATCCACTTTGTAACATTAATAACAATGCATCTGTTTTACATAGTGCTTTTCTAACAGTACTAAATACTTTTATGTCACTGCCCTGTGTTTGTCAGGTATGAATCAGTTTAATCAAATTGGGATGCAGGCTATGGGCCAGAGGTCCACTCCTCCTTTACCAATGGGTGCACCTGGAAACCAGGTTGGTATTTGTCATTTGACACTAATGGACTGCACCTAAAACATCCAAGAAGTAAATGTTAAAATGCTCTTTGTACTTCAGATGGGAATGGTAGGACCGAGGATGGGGCAACCCAATGTGAACCAGCTTCAGAACCAGTACATGTCCCAGGGTCAGTTCCCCGGCTCAGGCCCAGGCTCAGCTCAGCCTGGGATGACCCAACCCGGTGCACCAGGCATGGCACAGGTATCTGCCATTATCACTTATTATGTTCTTTATTATTTTATTATTATGGTATAGTTTTACACTAATCATTGTCTTTTCCTCTAACCTGTGCTTCCAGACGCAGATGGGCACTCCTCCTTCTCTTCCAGTTGCCAGTCCTCTCGCACAGCCAGGCTCAGTGGGTGGCCCCAGTGGGTCCTCTTCAGTCGGGCCCATGGGTCCTCAGAGTGTAGGCAGCGGAGGTCCAAACTCAGTGGTTGGACCTCCTGCGTCCTCCATGACTCCTAATGCAAACCAGCAAAACGCCATCCCCCATTTGGGAGCCATGCGAGGCTCTCCCTCCCCTGCTCACAGTCGCTCGCCCACACCTCACCAGACGCCACCAAGAATACCAGGGTCGCAGACTCCACAACCACACACCCCTAACGCACCCCAGATGCCTCCCCATTCAGGCCCCCAGAACCATGGCCAGGGTCCCGGTTCAAACAAGCCTCTTCAGCAGCACATGGGCCCAGGATCCACCACTCCGTCTCATCCCGGACTAGCCTCCAACTCGGCACACGGTTCACAGCTTCCACGCACTCCGGTCAGTGTCACTAAAGCATCTAACATGAAAGATTTAAAAATATAACATCAAAGTTTTAGTTTTAGTTAACGTATTTATATTTGTATAGTTTATTTAACTTTGTGTTTTGTAAGAAGACTGCGACTTCATCAAAACGTTTTAAACTAAAAAATTACAGTACATCCAATTAGGGTTGGTCGCTATGGTAAAAATATATCTTAAGATTTTTATTAAGTCAAGATCACGAGTTGAATTTTCTGCCTTACACAGTTCTACTGCTACATAAAACCATTTGATCACCATAATACTTTTTCTCCTTTTTTTAATTGTTACAGTGAAAATAGTGAATAGCAGAGCATAAATGAATGTGCTATGTGCTGTGTATCACAATTCAGCGATTAACAGATTGTCATAACTGCATATCACAATTATTTTTTTTATTTCCCACCCCTAAGTTGAAACCAGTGATTTTAGTGTCTGTATATTCATCTTACTAAGCTCTTATCTATATATATTTTTTTCTCTTCTGACCTTTAGCTGTCCCAAAAGGGCTCTTTTCCACCTGACAGCCAAGCCCATACCCCCGCCTCAGTCAGCAGCCTGGACACTTCATCACAGCAGCCCCAGTCGGATACTTCCACCACCAACATGGACTCTAAGATGGAGGTGAAGCAGCAAGATGAGGAGGACGAGAGCGACGCGGGCAGCTGTTCGAAAGGCGGGAAACTGAGTAATCTCAAAACGGAGGAGAAACTTATCAAGAGCGAAATGAAGAAGGAGGAATGTTCAGGAGAAGGAGGTAAGGGAGTTCCTATGAACACTTCGTCGACCTCGAACACAACATCGGTGAAAATGGAAGACAGGAAACCAGACGTGAAGAAGGAGGTGAAAGAAGAGGAGGAGTCAACAGACGCCACGGTGACGCCAGCTCCAGTCAAGAAGAAGAGTAAGAATGACTTTATAAAACTACAGCATGGTTCTTAGACTTTGATTAATGGCTCAGTGTTTCCCCTAGGTTTTTAGTCTAGGGAGGGTGAGGGGCAGTGGCGGCTGGTGGTTAAAAATATGAAGGGGGCGCAATTGTTTTTTGTGCCATTTAGTAATAATATATAGTAACAAAATAAATTTTTTTTTTTTTTTTTTTTTTTTTAATATAAAAATAATTTCACTGCAGTTTCTGAATGCTAAAGCTAAATTACTGCTTGAAGCAGCAAACATACACTCTTACCAACCAGCATAGAGCACCAACACAGCAGCAACAACTAACCAAACGCCAACCTACTGAGGTGTAGTTATCTGCCAATAACACGCACAGATGTTCCTTACCTTCATTCACTCATGTCCAAAGAAGAAGAATAAAAAGTACAGTTATCTTCTTAGTTCTGTTTATCCTGCACCTGCTCTGTCCAGTAGTTCATATATTCCCCATGTCTGAAGCTGAATGCACACACCAGAGAAGTTCAAGTCTAGCCGAGTCCACGGAGGTCCGAAGCGGGATCCAAAACAAACAACAGCGGCCACTGATAGCATGTAGCATTAGCCTTTCATTTAGCATCGCCGAGCGGTTCTGATTACCATAATCCAGCTGTAAACTCGTCCTCTGTAGTCCCATGGAAGTATTTAGAAGACCGTGACGCTGTTGTGTAAAAGAAACAACTAAATATCCACGTATCTCCGCTGTCAGACTCAAATCTACCGCTGAATACAAGCTGAATACAACACGGAGATGACGGCTCTAATCCTGAGTACTGCTGATAGGTTTACAGAACGTCAAAACACTGTCAATCAGCAGTACACCTTTGTGATTGGATGCAGAGTACACTTTATGCGCCCCGGGCCAACCTTAATCAAACTGTATTGAGATTGTATCAAAGCCCAATCACAACCCGAGGATTTCCAGCCCCTCCTCTCAAAAGTTTAGACTCTCACATAGACACACGTTGAGTGCGCCGGACCACATCAGGAAGTGCAGTATTTTTTCTGGAATAAATAAAATGCAAAGTATATATTTTTTTACCTAAACGACTAGGCTATCAACTATGCACACGAATACCATACAAAGATTATTTTTGTTTTTCAAGTAGACAGTTTCTCTTCTCTGCACTTCTCAAATTCCAGAGGGTGGGGGGCGGCGAACGTGCGCCCTCTATTGGCCAGCCGCCACTGTGGTTCCATAACATATCGTAGCTGTAGCTCTACAATATGGTAAAAATATATCAATTTTATTAAGGTCAAGATCACGATTTTATCACGAATTTAGTTAATAATGTATTTTTTGTTTCTTTGTTTTTCTTATCGACTTAGACTCACTTAGACAACTTTGTTTATCCCACCAGAGGCAATTAGTTGAAGCAGTGTTGAAGTTCTGAAGAATCTTGCTTTATGACAATGTTTTTAATTACATAATACATAATACTATTTATTTCCTATTTTATTATTTCTACTAACATGAACATTGGCATTGTTACAGTTAAAAATTACCATAAAAAGCAAAGCATAAATGAGTGCACTCTATCATGATCTTCAATGATCTTCCCAGATTAACTTCAATCTTGCATATCTTACATATCACACACCCCTGTTTTGGTTAATAACGTTGATATTCCTCTGTTTTCAGTCTTTAAACCTGAGGAGCTGCGACAGGCCCTGATGCCGACACTAGAGTCTCTTTATCGACAGGACCCTGAGTCTCTGCCCTTCAGGATGCCCGTGGACCCCCAGCTGCTCTGTATACCTGTGAGTACCTGTCCCTTTCCTTTTTAAATTATGTTATAAAAATATATACAGTATATTTGTTAGACCTACACAAATGTAGAATTGTCAGACAGCTATAGTATATTAAATTTGACCTAAAATATTCAGTTAAAATGTACTAAATTTATAAATGTATTTAATTAATAATCGTTTACAATAACTGCGATTTCAATTATGACCAAAATAATCGTGATTATTGTTCCATAATCTAGCAGCTCTCTTCTCTACTAGAATTGTCCCAAAGTTGTTTCTTACACTCAGTTGCTTTTCTTCTAATGTTTCAGGACTACTTTGATATCGTGAAGAACCCCATGGACTTGTCTACAATAAAACGAAAACTAGACACAGGTTAGTTCATATTTAAGTCCCAAGGTCATCAAGTTGGTGCACATCCCTCAATCAATCTATAGCAAATATTGTAGATTATTACATTTTTATTAGAAGGTTAATTTCTACTCGTTTTTTGTTATGTTTTGTTGCACCTCTCTCCTTTTATGTATGTATGTATGTATTTGGGTTTGTGTGTGTGCCTGTATTATATTAAAAATGCAATAAAAATGTTGGTACACTGTACATCCATAACCCATTTCTAACATCTTCAACTTCACCTATTTTTATCCATGTAATTCGAACAGCAAAAATCACGTTGATGATAACTAAACATTTTTACTGTCCTCATTTTGTGGTTGAATCATTCACAGGTCAGTACCAGGATCCGTGGCAGTACGTGGACGATGTGTGGCTAATGTTCAACAACGCTTGGCTCTACAACCGGAAAACATCGCGAGTCTACAAATTCTGCTCCAAACTGGCGGAAGTGTTTGAGCAGGAGATCGACCCAGTGATGCAGTCCCTGGGCTACTGCTGTGGGAGGAAGGTGAGACAAAAACCTGTTGGAGCAGCCTGTAGGAATAGGACAATACAGTGTGTGTGTGATTTAATGCAATGTGTGGGTGTGTGGATAAGTGTGTTAATATTGTGTGTGTGTGTGTGTGTGTGTGTGTGTTGGTGGGGTTTACAACAAGGTGTGTCTGTGGATGTGTGTGTGTGTCTCTAAGTGTTCTAATACAATATGTGTGAATATGCTGGGTAAGTGTGTCTAAATACAGTGAGTGTGTGTGTGCGGACTGTTTGTTTTGGGGGATATGAGTGTGTGTATTACAATGTGTGTGTGCATAAAGTGTGATAAGTATTTTAATACAATCTGTGTGTGTGTATGTGGGGGTGTTTACTACTATGTGTGAATAATAGGGCTGGGTAAAAATATCGATTCATCAATGCATTGCAATTATTCCTTCCTCAATTCAATATCGATTCAGCAAATCCTATGAATCGATTCTCAAAATATTCCTGGTAGCGCATGTGTGAGTGGGGAAAGTCCGCTCGCTCTTTCTCTCGCGCTCGTCCGCTCACTGCTGTAGACGGCTCTAAACACTAAACCTGGGATGAGAGGTCCGCGTGTACAGACGCGCTTCATGCACGGATCCTATACAGACACATGGAGAGAAATATTACTCAGAGCGGGCGCAAAAACTACTGTAAAATGTCCCGTCACCGATGAAAAAAGAGAGAGAACAAGTAATGAGTGTTAGCGCGGTGGCTAAGTGCTAAGTTGTTAGCCCCACTCAACTCCAGTGTGTTTTTGTTGTCGTAGATTATTACGTACATCTTCCTTTACCCCCAGCCCACTGTCACAGAAGAAGTGATCACCCAGTTTAGAAAGAC
>JAVQJW010070876.1:0-10385 GCA_036025195.1 Hypseleotris klunzingeri
AGTAAGAACTTGGTAGATACTATTTCTACTAGTATTTGTCCATATCAAGTTGGAACTACCACTTAATCTTATAAACTACTATTAAATATGTAAACATGTTTATATAAATAGGTAATGGGACAGTGGATAAGGATTCTAAGCATTTTGATTACATTTGTTTGTCTGTGTCTGCGCAGTTTATGGTAAAGAGGTGCCGGCGATCATCGAGGCGCCGCTGGAGGAGAGCCACACCCACATCGGTAAAAACACTGTCACGTACGAGGCTCGGGTTTTAAAAGCACTGTTCTATGACGTCACTGGATGGAACAAGTGAACAAGTGAACTATAAACCAATACTGAAGATATAAACACATGAACTGGGATATCAAACTATTGACTGTATCAGGGCTGTCTTTGAAGTGGACCATCTTGTTGTTTGGGCTTTTATTGTGAAATGCAGCCTCTGAGCTTAATAACAATCATGAAGAAGCATTTTCATATTTCAGTCATAGTTTTTGCAATTTTCAATAGATCACTAATGGCAGCTAGCTCAGGAGACTTCACATAACATTTTGCTATGGTAATATAGAGACATGAAAATTGTAAAGCCATTTCTTAATGTGCTTGTGCAAAGGAATAGCCCAACCTCATTCTACATACTTTTGTGTTTTGTGCTAACTTGCTTTCTGCTAAACAGTAATATTGTGGAATTTATGTATATAAAATAAAAATATGTATTTTTCAAAATAAACTCCCTTTTGACAAAATTATATAGAGAAAAAGGTCTAGGATTCATGCTTCTGTGTAATGCAGTTTTCCTAAGCATTACTGTCCATTCTGAGAACAAAAAAAGCTCATGAAATTTACAAAAGCACTTGATGTGGCTGCTATCTGTAATAATGTACAGTAAACTAATATAAAAGATCTTCTGCAGTGACTGTAGTGTCTGCTGTACCTTAACATACAACAGATGTTCAAGTGTTTTTAAAGGGTTCAGAGAGGAAAGTAATGAACTTTCACTGTATCGGCCCAGGTCTAAACATTAGAAATGAACACAAATACATTATTAATTTTTAGTGAAAAGCTAAAGTCCATTTGACCCTGTTGACCTCTGTCATCACATGACCCAGCTCTGATCACGTGACCTGACTGTGATCATGTGACCCAGCTGTGATCATGTGACCTCATGACAGTGGTCTCTTGGTGATGTCTTGTTCTGTCAGGTAATAGTTGAGGTATCCGCCCAGAGCTCCCACGGCCACTCCGGTCATGTGACTCGAACAGCCGTCTGTAGAAGAAAAAATTAAAATCAATACATCATATCTTACAAATGGGAGCTTTGGTGTAGTGCAAACACAGTTGCTGCAGTCTGTCACATTATTCAACAAAAACTGTTCTGCAGCTGTCTCTGTTTATGTATTTTCCCATGACTCTTAATGGCATTATAATCTTTAGGGAAAGATGTATGCTCTGTGAAAAGTAGAGTTTGGGCAAAAGAAATTGTTTTGGGTGGTCAAAGATGACTAAAAATGTGTCTTGTATATGAAGGTTCAGCTAATAATAATAATAATATATGTTACCCAGCAGTATCTTCTCTCTCCTCTTGACTCTGTGATGAGGCTGAAGCTGCTCCAGTAACTCTTCCCCAATCATCTCAGATACCACATTTCCTAAAACACAAATAACAGCAAGATTACATTTTAAAAAACAGTCCCATTTGATAGAAAAATAATATTGAGAACACATATGTTGTAATATCACATACTGTCTCGGCCAAAGCAGCCCACTTCCACGTCCTGAAGTCGGTTAATGTACTGCAGCCAATCAGCTTTGTAGAAATCAGAGAATCCAGCCAATCCACAAACAAGAACTGAAATGATGAAAACCAGGTTAGGACTAAACCAGGTCTAAAAGCTCACAAGATAGAATTAGGTGCTTAATAAAATTTAAATTGTTCAATTATCAGTGTCAGTCATTAGTTCAGTGTGTGTGTGTTCATGGTGCATATAGCCCATTGATAAAAGCAGTTTGTAAGTCTATTAGTCTGACTTTTAGGCCCCGATCTTTTTACCAAGGACAAGAGGACCAACTGTTCGTGTCCCAGGTAAGTATTGTCTTTTAGGATTTTTTTGTTTAGACATCTGGAGTTTGCAGTTTTTTCCAGAGATTGCAGGGGAATTATGTTTTGTGCTGATTTGTTGACTGTCTGCATGTGTATGATATATTACTGACTGTTTTCCATGAAGATATCTGCATTGAGAGCACTGAGGCCGTCTTGGAGAATGTCCTGGTTGGTCTTCATCATGTTGGAGCAGTAGATCCTCTCGTAACTGCGCTCGGTCATGTTTCCCCGGGACGGACGAGTATCGCCTTTCAGCAGATTAGTACAACCTTTCTAAAAAAACACAAAAACAACAAAAAACATAAGAATGGATTCTGGGTAATTTTTTTTTTACATTAGTCTTTATCAAACTGTAATACAGGTCCCAGGTATGGTACTTAGGAGTTTATTGCAACTTAAATGGGGCTTTAGTAACTATTTTTTAGACCTGTGTTAGTTCTGGTCTATACTAGTTACTTGGTGTGAAAATGTATCATGTCCTCCCTGTGTTAATATGGCTTCTCTCTAATGCGAATGAATGTAAGAGTGAATGGTTGTCTCTGTCTGCTCTTTGACTTTCCCTTGTCCAGGCTGTACCCTGCCTAAGGCCCATAGTTGGACTCACCATCCCTCCAATCATGAAGTAGAGCAGTTGATGAGACAGCGAGTAAAATGGACATCCAAACCTGGTCATCATGTCTCTGCACGGTTTAGTCACAATACAAGGGGTCCCGTTCTGCTTCCTGTTCAGAAGAAGAGACAATAAAACATCCAGTGAGTGGCAGTTCTGTGGGCAAATTTGCCTTATTGATGTCAGAGGTCAGGTAGAAACATTAGCTCAGAAAATCACCCCTTACATCAAGGTCTACAAATGACTGAACACACAAGATAACAAAGCATGAAGCAGGTGGACCACAGCAGAAGAAGGCCACACCAGGGACAATTACAAGGTATAAAGGTTATAAAGTTGAAGGATTTATGAGTGTATAAATGCATAATAATAATTATTATAATGCATCCTGCTTATATAGCGCTTCAAGATACACAAGGATATTTTACAATTGCATTATTCATTCACTCCACAGTCACACTGGTGAAGCTAATTTTGTAGCCACAGCTGCTCTGGGGCACACTGACAGAGGCGTGACTGTTAGCCACCACCAAACACCAATCACACAACCAGGAACACAACACTATGAACCGGCCCAGTAAGTAATAGTATTTGAGTGTAGACTCACCATGTTCCCAGCAGCAGAGTCAGACACTTGTCGCTGAGCTGCTCGTCGTAACACTCGCTGCTGAGGGTGGAGGAGTAGACCAGGCTGGGGTCAGTGCTGGACCAGGACTGAGGCACCACCCAGAAACTCCAGGTCAACAAGGGCTCAAACTCTGAAGAAATGAGACAAATACTTTACCAGCAACCAATAGTTACTGGGATAAGCTTTTGACAATGTAACTTCTAACTGGAATAAGGGGGGGTAGTTCAGATAAACCAGTTCATTCTGTAATGACAACTGACAATTACATCTTGAGAATAATAATAATACACATACAGTAGCATATCTGCTGACCTGTGTAGTACTTGGGGTCGCTCTGCTGCAGCGCGGTCACTGCCTTCTCCAGGCTCTGGTCCAGGCGTTTGGTGAGGCCCACGGCGGTGGTTCTCTGAGACCAGCTCACAGGGTCTGAGTGCGGCCAGGACTGGATCGCCTGCTTCAACTCAGCTACAACACAACACAGAGGATAGACCATTCTTTGAGTATTATGTGACAACTGAGTCCTGAGAGGGCGATATGGCGATAAAAAAATCCATATGATATGAAGTTATGACAATCTGCTAATCTGATATCTAATAAATGAAAATGGATAATAGAATTAACTTGGGCTGTAGTTGAGCAAGAAATGGGCAACTAAAATCAGGTCCAGCAGAACAATTAATTGACTAAGCTAGTATGTAAAGGAACATTGCAGTACCCTATGTTTAACTTTTTGAGCAACTATCAGTTGATAGTACAGCATAGCTTACCAGAAGTTATCTGAGAATTTTTTTTCCCTGCACAAAATCAGGTGGTGTCAGTTGACAGTAAAATATAGTTTAACTAGTTGTACTGCTGTTATTTGAATAAAGTTTTTTTCAAGTAATAAATTACACCGACTCATAAAATCTTAGTCAACTAACACTTGTCAGCTTGTCAGTTAAAAACTTGGCTGTGTTCATATAGTGCACATTGATATATGACACCTCACACTATACCCAAAGCTGAATGTTGGGTGTTATGTAAAAATGCCTCAGAAGCAGATGTGCCTCAGCAGGGCTCTGTTTGTGCTGTGTGGTCCTTGGATGAGAGCTGTAGTCAAAACCACTGAGACCAAACCAGATCCAGACCATAACAAGACCAGGGCAGGGGGAAAGAGGGGTAAGAATTCAGCAATAAATCCTCTATGGACTATATGAATGCTTCCTTTCAATCATGTTATGTTTACGTACATAAGTGCAAATGATAGGACAAAAGAGGTGGAGGAGGCCATACATTAAAAAAGTATAACGTTGCTCAACTTATAAATTGTGCAGTAATCATTCACAAGCAAAATCTTCCCTTGTCTAAATTTACTGGATCAGTCCAACTAGAATGAATGTTTTCAAATCCAATGGACTATTTTACATTAATACAATTCAAGATTTCTCAAAATAGGCTACAATCTAAGTATTCCTTTTGGAATAAAAAAAAACTCTGTGCTTGAATCTATTAGTAAATCAGGTCTAAACAAGGACAAAAAACTAGTAAAACAGACAAAAAATCAAGTCAACTGCAGGAATAAAACGGGTCCAAATTAAAGTCCAAAGGGACCAAACAAGATATGATCAAGTATTTTCTTAAATATTTAGTGTCTGATGATTTCTTTGTTGTAACAATTATTTCTGACCTTATAGGCCTAGAGGTTAAGGTGAAGTGTCCATCTGTCATTCAAGTTTAGATAGCCTATCTTTAAATTGGAATTTGATTTTAGTAGCCTATTGCCAAAGCTCCAGTGTTGAAAAGAATGGTGGATTTAGCAGAAAGTCAAATGTTCTATAATAAGTGACTTGTTTTGAAGCATACCCTGCAGCATGAGGTACCCCACCACTCCGTCCAGGTTGATCTGCGCGTGCTGCCGCTCCAGAAAGTCCGCTCCTCGCGACAGGCTGCTGAGGACGTCATCGATCACCTCCGCGCGTGACACTGCGACCAACGACAGCGCGAGGACAGCGGCCAGACGCAGCCTCGAGACCCGCAGCATCCTGACTCTCCGCTGGGCTCCGGGACAGGACCGGGATCTGCAGACAGAGAGGTCCGCAGTGAGAGGCGCGAGGGAGGGGGCAGAGGCAAGAGGGAGGGGGGCAGAGGCACGTGGTGGCGCAGGGGCAAAGGATGTAAACAACAGGGGCCACAATCTGTGCTGTGTGTGAAAATTACATAGACAGTGAAATTAGAACGTCTACAAGTTTATTAGTTACATTTATTCTCTCCACATAGTCAGCACAGTTTGGAGAAGCAAACAGGAGCAATGGCACAGGGCCAGCAACCTAAACCTAAGCTAGAGAAATAATATTTGTACAGTGCTTATAGACCAGGGGTGTCCAAACAGTTTTGACTGAGGGCCACCTTGTCAAAATATTACATGCTCTGGCCCTCAAATAGCCACACAGAAAAGCTTCAAGATATATTGTGTGAATGCAATGAAAAAAATTTGGTCCAATTGACAGGGCCACAAATATTGCTCTATGGGCCTCATTTGTTTCCCGGGCTATAGTTTTGACATCCCTGGCTTAGACATGACAACAGCTATTCTAAATCATTACTCTTTCGTTGCATTTGTAACATGTCCCACTTTGTCACATTTAAACACTCTTTATGTCCCACTTTTTGTTAATTATGTATGTACAGTCTACACAGAAATTCCGCTACTTTATTAGTTTCAAAGTCTACCTAATAAAGTGGCCAGGTAGAGACTTGACAGCTGTCTCTTTAAACCGTAGCCCCGCCTGTTCCGTTGAGCCGCGTCATCACAAACCCAAACAAACATGGCGCCGCGCTGCTCCTCCGCGGCTCTCTGCTCGGGTTTAGTGCTTATTTTAGCCGTCTGCTTGTCCGTATGTCCATTCCCCGTGGCTCTGACCTGGACAGCGGTGTGTGTGGCTGCTGTTGGCGGCCTGTCAGTGCTCTGTTTGCGGCGGAGGAGCGGTGGGACACAGCGGAGGACCTGTGTGCTGGTGCTGGGAGATATTGGACGCAGTCCTCGGATGCAGTACCACGCTCTGTCTCTCAGCAAGCATGGGTTTAACGTCACTTTTGTTGGATTTTTAGGTGAAATCTTTTGAAATTTTAAAAGCTATTTGTCATATTTTGCCTTCAGATGTGCCCACGCTGTATCATCTGCCTCCATCTATACTCTGCATCCTCCTCTCTCACACATATCGCATATATTCACTATCCCCCCTCTGTACATGTCCCATATATTCACTATCCCTTCTCTGTACATGTCCCATATATTCAATATCCCTCCTCTGTACATGTCCCATATATTCACTATCCCTCCTCTGTACATGTCCCATAATTCACTATCTCTCCTCTGTACATGTCCCATATATTCACTATCCCTTCTCTATACAAAAACTCATTTGAAAAGCTAATGGCTTGACATGGGGCAATCACTTTTTTATTGTCATGAAAACAACTTAAAAAAATACTAAGCCCAAATGTCTGGTCTGACAACGTGTGAGCATTTCTCTAAACCAAAGACTATTTTCTTGTTTACTGAGTGCTCCTGAATGCCTCTAAAGCTGTAAACATGTAGCAATAGTCAATGTAAAAACACTGACATTTGACAGAGAATGGGCAAAAGATCTTCAGAGTTCATTACCTGCAGGTAGGTGGACAGTAGCTACAGCTCCTCTCTCTCCCTGCATCTGCACCTTGTCAAAAACACTCAGGACTTTGGCAGGACTTTTGAGTTTTCTCTGAAGACTGGTGTAGGAATCAAACCTGGAAAAGACACAACATAATGCAACATAAACAAACAGGATAATGGATGAGAGTGATAAAATCAAATGATATTGCTTACATAGTCGAATGCACTATTTAAAGTTGCAGAAAAAAAATAGAGAGGAAAGGAAAAAATTTCTGAAAGTTTGAATGATGCGCTACAGTTTCTTCTTCCCCTCCCTCTCAACACTCAATCACGGTCTCACACAATTCATTTAAACTAAAAAGTTAAATAAACTGTGAATACGCCGTACATTTTGAAATAAAACATCAGCTCCCTTACAATATCCCTGACAGATTCTAGTTCTTGATAAATAAACAACCAATCAGAGTGCTCCTGTCCTGTGAAAGCATGTGATTGGTTAAACAGTTCGCTCTAAAACAAAAACCCTTATAATACAGCCCACAGGTGACTTCAAAGTCTCATTTTCTCTCAGATGACTTCTGTTATGCTGTACTTATAACTAAATAATTATCTTTGACAAAATACAAGGGAAAAGAAATCAGGTAGTGCAGCTTTAATTGACTTGATGAATTGTACAGTGTGTATGTGTGCTCTCACCACTGTGCCTGCCAGTTGATGAACATGAATGTTGGATATAGGAACCAGCCCATCTCTGCCAGCGCCCCCTGCTGGTCTATACTGATGAAGAAGTTTGGTGATGCAGTGTTTTGGAAGGAGACGCTGACTCCCTGTCCAAGTCTATGAAAACAAACACTATCATTTACAGACAAGATTTAGAAAAGTGCAGTCAACACAAAGTGGACATTTCTATAAAACAAAGAGGTATAGTAAGTGGGAATGCCCTTTGGACCTAATTTGGAATAGTGAAAGTTCTGGTGCTGTTGGCTAGGCATGGGACTGTATTAAAATTTTGTCTCACGATTATTGTGGCCATAATAATTGCGATTAAGGATAATATCACGATAATTAAAACAATGTGTAGTTTAAAAAGTCCCTAAAATGCTAGAATCTCAACAGTACATTTTATTGTAGGTTGACACTAATATCACTTAAACTTATAGGCTAATTACTTAATACAATATATGATCTATTCACAGTAAGGTCTAAAGGGCATTGAGGTGCAAATAAATGACGATTATTGCAATGAACGATTATCACGATGTTACAAAATAGCCACGATCGATTATTAGTCAGTGTTTTTATTGTGATAAACAATATTATTGCACATTGTCCTATCACTACCACATTGTTTATTAATTATTGTGATTTTTTAAGATAAATATGCTGTATTTATAGAAATGATCAATGTACATTGTCACTTAAATAAACAAATAAAATAAAAAATAGAGGAGATTGCCATTTTTTTAATTTCATTAAATGTATTACTGACTCTATAGTCTTTGTGAAAGAACTTATTTAATGCTGAATGATCTGTTCCTCTTGTTTGCCTTCATAAATAGTACACTTAATCCCATCTCAAGGTCAGAGCTGAGTCCTGGTCTTACCGGAGGGCCTGGTCTTACCGGAGGGCCTGGTCCACAGAGGGCTCCAGGTGCACCATGGCTGCAGGGATGTCCAGGGTGTTGTCACAGTCAGCGCCCTCACAGTTCATGTCCTGGATGGGGTTACCAGGGAGAGAGTACACCAGCACACCGGAAGCATTGGACTTAGCCATGTTCTGAACCTGTTGACCATAACAACAAAAAAATCATACCTTTGTCAAGTTGATTCCTTTTTTGATTGATTGATTGATAAGCAAAGTGATTTTTCTGTTTTTGTTTGCAATTTAAACTAGTGGTTCGTGCAGTGTACACAGCTACATTGTATTACAGTGTAAATGATAAAGAGAATACACTAACACATAAATGGTTCCGGGAGGTAAAGAAAATACTGGGCGTTCTCATTGCTTGATCTGCACGTTAGCTTTGAGTATTGCATCTTCAAACATTCGAAATGGGTCAATTGATGTGAGTGATTCACCAGACTCTAGTACATTGGAGAGTCTGGCTTGCTTGGTCTAGGCTAGTTCTGAGGGTCGTCCTCACCCAAAATTGAATATAACGGTCAGCATTTACTTTTTTTACTGTATCAGGCCTTTTTAGCCGTTTATGGTGTCAGTAAAATCTGGAGATTACCCTTTTTACATTTGCGAACAGGGTCGGAAAGTCAGATTTTTTACCTTTGTAAAGTATGAGCATCCCCCTTCAGAGACCCAAGCCACTGCACCCACCACACCAGCAGAGGGCGCACAACCATCTCCAACATCAACTAGACTGTATAACTTCTGAGTCCAGCGTCCCATCAGCCAGTCATATCGAGCATCTAGTCTCTTCACAATCACAGGCATTTTCCACACTATGACAATGTATTTTTATTAGAGAGAGAGACAGAAGCAGTATTAATTTTGTTGACAAATAATTTTTGTCATAGTTTTCATCAACATATTTTTGCTGCCAAAAACTAAACAATGTAAATGAAAAGTAATTGACAAAGACTAAAACTACAACTAAATGTGCTGACACTTTCGTCAACTAATAAAAAACAGTTCTGATCACGTTTATACTTTTTAACTGGGGCTTTAATTGTGTAGGAGCATAGTTAGTGTCAGCCACAATCTGTCAAGTTTTATGTTGATGACAAATAACCTCAAACCGAAAGTCTTATGTCCAAGTGTTGTCCAGTGTGTATGTGCTATTAGAGTCTTTAAAGCAGACGAGTTCAAGAAAACATTTGTTTACGGAATACATCAAAATAATAATTGGCTTGACTAAATTAATTAAAGTTTTAGTCGACTAAATTTACATGACATTTAGTCGACTAAAAATAGACTAAAACTAAAAATATTGAGAGGAGTAAATCTTGACTAAAACTAAATAACATTTTTGTCAAAAGACTAAAAATTTTAATCTGCTGTCAAAATGAACACTGGACAGAAGACACAGAGGTGGCAGAGTCGTTAACCTGATGATGTGAAGACAGCCTGGGAGAGACCACAGTTGTGTCCAGAACAGCTCCAGGAGTAGAGGACAGCAGTGATCCAGTTCCCCAGAGCAAACACTGGCACTGGACTGAAGTGTAGCCGACTCAAAACATCCTTACTGTGAAAAGAAAACAAACAAGAAGGAAACATATGCCTAATCAAGTCATCCCAAGTCCAAGCATTACTACCGTTACTACAGACATAATAGTGACCTGCGATTGGTGACCACTCCATGCAGCTGCTCCCTCATCCAGAGCACATCAGAGAGGGCCGAGTCGTCCAGGGACAGGAACAGGACCTGTGCGGAGTCCGGCAGCCCGTTCACCAGCGCCTCCC
>JAVQJW010071146.1:0-11791 GCA_036025195.1 Hypseleotris klunzingeri
CAGCAGCAACTTTATACATTTAATGTATGTACAACTATGGCTATAGTTTGACTAAAGTGATGTTTGAGACAATTCAGAAAATACTGTCAGTGTCAGTCTCAACAATAAAGCAGTATTGAACATGTTTTTTTCACTCGATTCTACTGCTGATACAACTGTACCATAAGTGGAATTATTCAAATCAACTCTTGTTTTATTCCTTTCTTCTTCCCTCTTGGTAAGCCTCACCTATTATTGACGGATTGTTTTGGGGCCCCACAAAGTCCCAGGTTTATGTTTTCAGTATGCTTAATTAATAGTGTTCTTAAGACAGCAATTGTTGACAATCAATGAATTTAATTTTAGAACCTGTTTAAACAAAAGCAAGACACAAGTTCAGATGTTTACTTATTTACCCAAATGTATCTTATCAAAATACAAAGAGATAATATAAGGTCATTGACTCTTTTTGAGACTTAAACTGTTACGTGAGGGTTCTGGTTGGTGGTTTGCAGCATCAGAATTTATAAACATAAGAAATTAGGCTCCTCGGCTTTTAAGTGCTTGGGATAAAGTCCTATAAAAGCTTCCCATATTCATTCATCACTGGCAATTTATTTATATGATACCTTAGTCTGTATGATATGTTTTATCTTGCATCAGAATAAATAAAGATAATGTAAACAAAGTTGGCTTACCAGTTGTAAAAAAAAAACTGTATATCACTTGACCCAAAGGTCGAGGAAATATTATTTTCAGTGACAGCGCTGGTAGAAAATGACATGACATCTTAATAATCCATTAGTGGAAGTGTGGAGGAGATTCTCTTCCTTCTCAGTTCACTACAGCCCTAGAACAGAGTACAAAAGTTTATAGTGAACATATGCAATGATTTTCCATTTAAAAGCACACTTGCACCAAACAAAATGCTGGAAGTGAAATCTACTAAGACATAAAATGAATTACAGAAGTGCTAGTAAAGATGAAAAATAGTCTTAAGTAACCTACAGTTGTAAGGGTCATCCTCCTCTGATTCACTAACACTGTGGGACTGATTTGTGTCCGAGCCGACGTCGGAGTCAACGCTGTCTTCATTGTCACCTTCATCGCCCTGATCCTGATCTTCATCTACATCAAAGCCAAGAAGATTTGCAATCTGTGGACATGGGAGAAACCATAGACTTAGACCAAATAACAATGGGTAAATGAAAGACTGGTCAATACAGCACAAATCTAGTTAGATGCTAGGATGTGCCCCCATTAAAGAGAAAACTTAACATACAATCATCCAGTTACTGTAAACAGCTAAAATGTTTATTGAAAAATCTAGTAGTGGTCTTGTTATTGAGTGTAAAAAGAGGGAGATGATATAACACTACAATAAACAAATGAACCTCTTCTTCTGTGGGAGTTCCTGGTTGTTCATCATTCTCTGGGTTGTCGTCTCCAGCGAGTTCTTCAATGAGAGGGTCTGTGTCGATGTCTATGTCGTCATCATCATCATCATCATCGTCTGAATCTGAAGAGTCTTCCTCTGCTTCCTGGTCCTCCTCATCCTAAAGAAGGTGAAAGAAAACAAAATTATTACATTAAAATATTGTGTGAATGTGTTCTGCTTTGATTTTAAAGAATGTTATTCATTGATAAAATGGATACTTGATGCTGTATTGCTGTAGAGGTGTAATATTGTTGAGTTCCACTGTATATTGCCAGTTAAACACAATTTAACGTTTGCTCACCCTCTGCGTTTGAGAACACTCCTGAGGCCTAATTATATATATATATATATATATATATATATCTCAACTAAAACCAGGCAGTGATGTACTTTCTTCAAGCTTTGTAACATTTTTATTACTCAAAAGCAGAAAATACTGCAGACAGCAGGGCAAAATGCTGTTTACTAGACCGTGTGTTGACTTCACATTTTTGCATCAGCTCAGCTCGATTTAAACCAGGGCTGAGAAGATTCTGATAGTACCAAGGGTAAAGTAGAGTCGAGCCTAGCTGCGCTAGTGGAAAAGGGCCTTAATATGAAGCATAAACAAGAACCTCTCTGGGGTCGGGCCTGTGCAGAGCTTCTTCTTTATGTGCCACTGGGCTTTAAGGACATACACTAATCCTCTGCTCTTAAATCAGAAATGATTCATCTGTTTATTGCTAGATTTTAAACAAATGCTTTAATTTGAGATGTGTGTGCGTTACCTGGTCATCCCCCTCCTCAGCCAGTTTATGTCGTCCAACTTCATACAGTCGACACACTGTGTCTAGGCTCACTCCATCCTGGTTCTGCAAGGCCATTTACAAAACAGTGTTGACGATTGAAATCAAACATACGTATGTCGTACATATGTCTATTCCATTGTGAATTACCTCAATGACAGCCACGTAGCAGTCCCGGCTGTCAGTACACAGGTCAAAAATGTTCCTCTTAACATCCACGGTGGCTGAATAAAGAAAATGTTTGATTAAAATACAATTTTATTCTATGTCAAATCAAAGTCTGGAATTTAATTTGTTAATAATTATTTAATATCATCTTTTGTGGTGGTTTACAGAACCAAAACACTGTTAAGTCTATAGACCAATGTAATCAGTGAGGATCATACCAATGGGTTTATAGTCAGTTGCATCAAAGGTTCTGAATGAGGAGCCGAAGGGACTTTTCAGCTGCTGGTCCATAGAATCATCGTCATCATCAGCCTGTAGCATGGCTAAATGGAGACACAAATCAGACAAAAGTATTCAAAACGGCATCCATTATGAGAATTACTTCTTCAGCATACACATAGACTATAAAACTATAAAGTATGTAATAAGACAACAAAGAAAAACAAAGTCGAGATAAAAATCATTGTTCTAGTCCACTCAGAATTAACATACAAAACTGCAAGTGAACATCTGAGTTATGAAATTGAACATGTTACAAGATTAGCCTTATGGGGTCTAAACCTACTCTATTTTGGAGACATTTCCTAAACATGCACAGAAAGGCTTACCTCCGTATATAATAGTGCTATTGCTGTTGAAGACAAACTGACATTGGTCCAAGGCGGGGACAGTGTGCAACAGGTGAAAAGTCCTCAAGTCCCACTGATAATGTGGTTAAGGATGATACTTATTTTCAACTAGGATGCTTTTTATGATATTTTGATGTTATTGTCTTCCAAATAAATTTAAATGAAAAACTAGAATTCATTTTTGCGTTATGAAAGCATTTTGTTGCTGTATGAAAGGATACAATCTCTGTATTAATAATAACTTCGAGGCTAGTGGGGTGAAAGACGCCGCTGATGTTTGTGTTAAACTTGTCAAATTTATGGATGGCTCGAGACGCCCGGACGTCCCACAGCACCCCATCGTTCAGCACCAGGTCATCGGAGGGATTGAAGGTGGCTGCGTTCTTTTTGTAGTTGTTAGCCAGTGCTGGATCATACAGAGTTGTGATCTTCTGCCCTGTGTGGATGTCATAAATCTGTACAGCAAAAAGGACAGAAAAACTGTGAGAAATCAACAACATTTGAGGTCTTAACAATAAAAGTTTAAAAGTTAACATGGTAAGAACTGATAATTTATCTCATCTTTCACTGTGGATTCTAGTTAGATTTTAAGGCTTGGCGATATAAAGCTAATCTTTGAAGATGGTTTAACCGTGATACAGTGCATTCATTTATGCTCTGCACTTCACCCTCATTTTTACTGTAACAATGTCAGTAAAGCCTAAAAGTGAGCTGAAGTAAGACAAAAACAACTATTACGTACATTGGCAGATTGATCATGAGTGCCGACAACTCTGTCCTGACAAAGATGGCTGAACTCCACATACTGGTCGTCTACAAATGAGCTTCTGTAGAATAAAAAAAACAAAAAACTTAATGACAGAATTACAAAAATAATCAACAAATAAACAAGTATGTATTTGAGGGAGGTACTTGAGGCTGAAGACTCCATCCAGACTCCACAGAGCAGACAATGGGACACTCCAAGATGAAGAGGTAAGAAGCAACTTTCCATCCTGGGACAAAACAAATAAAGTTCAGATTTTTTTCCTCCACTAGATAACACCCAGTATTAAAAATGTGGTAAGACCTACTTTTTTGCTGTGACCTTTATGCACATGTGTTTGAAAAATGTTATAATAAAAACTTAACTAACTACAACGTATCTATCTCATGAAGTACAATGCAAAACACTGTGTAACAAATTGTAACAACATTAAGTATAATGTAGTTACATGGTATTACCATTTGTTATTGTGTTACATTGCACTTAATGAGACAGATAGAATGTAGTTAAGTGTTATGTAAAATAAACTTTAAATAAAATATGGTGCAATTATTACATATATAATGTTAGCTGTGGCCACATCAGCACATAACCATAAGTCATTTATTTTTTACTTCAAGGAAAATATTAATGCACACTTACTTTGGACGGTTGTATGTGCGTAATGGCAGAAGTATGACAAGTGTAGTTGGCTGCCTCCTCTCCTGAGAAAACATTGTAGAATTTGAGGTGCCCTGAGCAGGTTCCTAAAATCAAGAATCGATCCCGGGCTGAAAAGGAACAACACGTGAAGTCACTATCATCTCCACCCTCGTGGATGACAGACATCGATCGGAATCTAAACAGAAAGAATCAACAGGATTAGAAATTGGGCTCAACAGAATCAGAAAATAAAATAAAGTTAAGTGATATTTTACCTGCTAAATATAAGATGCCTGTCGAGAGAGCCTCTATCCACTCCTCCATATTTAGGATATAGCACTCTGCTTCCGAGCCGGGCCGTGAAGTTGGGTGAGGCCTGTCTGCGCTGCTTGGGCTCGGGACAGCGGTGAGGGGTGAACAGGGAGAAGGGGGGGCAGGTGGTGACTGGGTTGGGGCAGCGGGCGTGTTGTTCTCTCAGATACTCTGTGACAATACTGTCCAGTGTCGGGGGCGAGGGCAGGTGGCGCTCAAACTGTTTCTTCATGGCTGGAGTCTAAATGCACAAGGGAAAGCGTCAATTGAAATAGAGGCATAAACACTTTAGAACAGCTCACCATTAATAAAAAAGTAATTAACAATTGAATGTAACAGATTATAGTCTCAATCTTGCATTAAAACAAACATTAACCATGTGTATAACATTATGGTGGTTAATGAATGAATAATAGTAATTCATACCACTTATATAGCACTTCTCAGACAACCAATTAGTGTTTTTAAATTTGTTAGAAGTAGTAGTAAAAGCCTTCATTTACTGACCTGTATAAAAGCACCATGGTCAGACTTTTGTTTCAGTGGCCGAACTTTCTTCCCTGAGTTGCAGACGGGCAGCGACCGTTCCCGAGAAAACAAGACTCTCCCGACCCGAGGCAAGCCCTGTACATGAGGTCCACTGTTACTGAGCACTGACAGATGAGACGAGGATGAGGGGGTAACTAGTGCGGAGCGGGAAGAACAGGGGGTCGAGGGCGCTAGGTTCGTCTGTGTCAGTGCCAGAGGGGACCCAAGATGGCCGCCTGAATATCGAGGGGTCCTGGACATGACCGGACAGGAGGAGGTAGGGGTCATTGCGGAGGTGGTGCTGGGACAAACGAGCGCTAAGTTTAAACTGGCCTCCTTTACGAGCAGGTTGGCTGTGTCGTTGAGCCCTTTACTCATGAGGTGGTTTCTGATGAGCACTAGCAGCTCCTTCTCTGGAAACGTGATGCGGGACTGGGCCACCACGTTGGCCCTCTGTAGACGGGACAGGGACACGTCTGTGCCCATGAGGAGGGGCTTCCCTGACACCCTCTCTGTGAGCTCAGCGGCATAACGGCAGAAACGGACATGCTCACTGCGCTTGTCCTGCAGCACCGGCTCTTTCATTAGCTAAAAGAAAATTAGAAAAAATATGAGACGAAATGAACAGTGCTTATGAGATTGTTTTGTGCTCACAGTGCGTAGATGAAGTACAATTAGACATGAAGAAATTCCCTCGCCAAAATGTAAAGTATGATTTAGTGAAGTGGTAAAATTATGATTACAATTTTAAAACTTGCGTCACTGTTTTGTATAGCTAGTTAGCATATTTGGTAGCCCTGCATTTTTGTGTTCTGAAATGTACTCCATCTCCCAGCTAATAAATTATTATTTTCCTATCATTTTATTTTGCCAAGTTTAACAAGATGATTATACAAAACTACAGTATTATTTAGACTGGCTCTTTATCAGCTATACTTCTGGTAATTTTGTGTTAATTTTGTTTTCCTGACATGCATGACTTTGTATTGAAACTGTAACTGTTTTAGCTTAGCTCTCACCTGCTGTATTTGCCCACTTGTGAAGAGTGGCAGTTTGCTGATTATCTGTCGAATGGCTGAGCTGCGGGAAAGTCCAACCAAAGCCTTGCATGTCAGAGCACGGATCATGTCTGCATCTGTTATGGGTGTTTTAACAGAGAGCAGAGACAGTAGAACCTGGAGAAAAATAAGTTAAATATGAAGAAAATGCAAATTATTTTACTGGGGAAGTTTGCCTTTTTGTACCTTTATGCCATTGTTGTTCTGCACCACTTGCCACATTTGAGCCAGAACCCTGTTGTGGGGGAAGGCGGGCTGCTGTGAGTAAACCAGTGGTCTGATGGGGCTGACAGCTCCTACAGTGTGGCTCTGGTCTGGAGCACACACGCAGTTTATTATCACCTGTGGAGGACACAACATCACAGGTATACCGCTTAATGCATGTAGTTACTTGAGAACAACAAAAAAATAAATCTTTAACATAATCTCATATTTGATTTCAAAGTTGTTACTTTTACTATATAAAATGAGCCTGATCGCTATGAATTCAATATTAATTTCCATCAGGGAAAACATAAACTTTGGAACTGGACAAGATTTTGTTGTAACTGGTCAGGTACCATAGACTGCACTTTGCCAGTTTTATTTTACTGTATTATACATGCACATACATGATGCATACACTATCAGTATTTAAAACATACTCTTGACTTTTGTATTCATTAAAGAAAAAATCACAATGCATTTAATCAGGAAAGTAGAGTTACCTGTAATGCAGATTTTTGGATTTCTGCGTCATTCACAAACACCTCACCTTCGGCAACTCCCAAAATAATGCTCATCCCTGTAAAAAAGGATACAATCAGGAACTTGCACCAATTTAGAAGCTTCTACAGTTTATGAGAGCCATGTCACTGACCCACAGTGGAAACTGTTGAACTGTTTTCATCCACAACATCCACAGTGTCAGCGAGCATCAGCTGTACTTTAGGAACCACTGTCAGGATGGCCAGGATGTCCAACACGCAACGCACTATATCACTCCTAAAAACACACACAACAGTGCAGAGATACAAAGCAATTACACATCACACATTCTACCAATCTCAAACCCTTTAAAAGGTTACCAGTACATTTTTTCCAGTCATTTGCCGAGTTCTGTCTACATAGAAAAATATAATAAACTGAAAATGTCTGTATTTTATTTGTATATATTTTTAGCATAGAGAGGATAATGTTCTCAAAAAGTGGCAAAATATCAGTAATGACATGGATGTAATAAACCATACATGCCTGGCCCCTGTGTGACTAGATTTACCTGCCATAGTAATTCCTCCAGTCACAGGCTGCAGATATGAGCTGAAGCATTAGAGGCACACAGGACAGTTTGTAGAAAACCTCCACCGGCTCCCAGTGAAGCTGAGAGGGGCCGCTCTCAATCAGAAACTCAATCAACTCCACCACCTGTTCTCTGGTGTAGCTATTGGCCTGGACACATACAAATAGATGTTAGTCAAATAATTAGTAAAGGAAAAATAATTGATTGATAAAACAACTTCTATTAAAATACAATGGCAAAAGTACTCACTTTGTAAATTGACTGCTGGTGAACAATGCTGCCTCCCTCTGAAGAATGCAGTGAGTGTTTCATCTGTTCAGCTTTCAGTGCCAGGTGAGCCTCGAAGTACCTTTACTCACAATAAATATATTCTGATTAATTGCAAGTCTCTGGATCTTACTCTCTCAAATCTGCTAACTTCATGTCCACTTTCACTACATCTATAGATCACTTTCTTGGCCATAATCTCTTCTTCTTAGGGGTGGGCAATATGATCAAAATTTAATATCACAATTTTTATCAAGCCAAGATCACAAGATTTTAATCACAATTTTAGTTGACTTGAATTGTTTGCATTATACTGAAGACTACTGCTACATAAAACCATTTTACTAAAAATTAATTGTAGATTTTTTCCTTTCATCTTCTAGGTGTATAGTCACTATTCCTCCTCTGAAGCTGACCACACAGACTTTAGTTCCAAAACATCTAACTTAAGCTGTCCTCTGATGCACTAATTACTGATCATATTTATACCTGCGCAGAGCCATAGAGGTGTGTTTAGCTGTTTGTCGACTTGAAAACACAAGGTCTTCATTCACCGACGAAGTACTGTCAGAGTTCAGGATCTCCAAAGTACTGATCTACGAGAAAGAGACAAAACAGTGAATAAATACATGCTAAGTGCTCAGTTGACTTATAGTCTCAACATTAAAAGGTGTTATTTTACAATATGTATTTAATATTATACTCAAAATAGAACTTATATCATTTTAAATTTGCAATTTGCATCCCACCTCTCCTTCATTCTGTGATTTTCTATTTAAATGTATTAAATGTGTTTTTGAATTTAGAGTGTGAGGGCATTGGGCATTGTCTGTCTTTACATTTTGTTCTTTTGAAGCTTGAAATTGGTATTTTGTACATACCAAGTTGACAAGCCGCCTTAGACCATCTTTTTGGTCAAAGAGGTGCAGCACCGCTCTGAAGGTGAATGAGATGGAGAAAAACATGGTGGCATGGCACACTCCAGACGCATGAGATGACTCCAACAACCACAGCGCATAGGAGACCATTTCAGATAGCACATTACTGGGAAGCATGCACACCTTCAAAACAGAGGTAAAAAATTGTTATCATCAAGAAGTTGTCATTTTAGTATAAAGGATATTATTAAAATGAAATGGTTGGTAGCTTATTAAATAAATTTGTGTATACCATGAACTTTAATGTGTTCTTATTGTGTTAACCCTACCCTTTCCATTGCGTCTAGGTTGTATGCCAGATAGTACAGACAGAGTGACACCCCAGTTGCCGCCATAGAGGGCCTTGGGATCTCCAGCAGTCTCTGTACTCCTCCGTGGGCAATGAACTCTGCAGCAAACTTCTTTTGTAGCAGAAGTGAGGCAAGATACTGGAGAAAGAGGAAAGAAAACACATTACAAGAACAGAGATTTAAGATTTAAAAGGTAAAAGCTGACAATACAATTTAGTTAAAATCGGGTTAAAATCTCAAGCAAAGAACTTCACTTGGGTTAGTAATGAAACAGTAAGCCATTATTCAAAAGCAATAGAGATAACATGATATAAACTAATTTTGTTTTATATAGTGTACTGCTGATGAGTAAGAACAGCACAGCCACACCCCCCTGAGGTTTATCCTTTATCCTTTACGCACACATGTTGTCTGTAGGGAGTGGCTCCATGAAAGTTCAGATAAAACAGTGTAAATTTAGTTTTTAAAGGGATGCAAAAATGTTTATTTAATCTGAAAAATAAATTAGTTTATAATTCATATCATATAGATTTTCCTCTTTGGTCTTAATTTGAGATATCGGGCTTGACAAACTTACCAGAAGAGCATTGAAAGTAAGCTGTACATTCCTGGACTGTTTGAGGTCTATGTAGTTCATGAGTAATGTCCGTGTGTCCATCTGCATGAACACACCAAGCAACTGCAAAAACAAAAAATATATTTAACGCAATTATAAGCAAGCCACATTGTTTACAGTTGCATATTCAACAGTACATACAATTATTGTACTGGGAACTGCACAAAAACATCTGATATGTAATAACAACATTGAACATTGAAAAACAAACTTTCACTAACTACTTTTTACTATTTACTGTCACCAAGCAGACGTTTGACAGTTTCGTTTGTTATTTGTACTATTTTAAAAGGCAATCTAAGGTCATTTATATACACGCAATGATTTGGACAAAGCTGAGGAGCGGGTGGCAACATTGTTACAACACTACATATTGCACCCTTTTGTTCATTTAAGGAGTTTGTAATGTAAGCTACATTATAAACAAACCATAAAGGATTGAGACAGTTTTTCCATAGTTTTGTGTTGAAATTTGAGGATGTGGTTGTTACTTGGGATAGGAATTAAAAAAATAAAACAAAAATAAATTCAAAATACTTGACTGACTGGTGCATTCAAGAGTAACAGAACATAATAAATCCACGTTAACATCAACTAGCCAAGTTAATAGTGCTGAAATGACATATTTATGATGATTTGTGATCGCAGAATGATTCCCACCTCTTGGTAGTCTCCCAGTGGAGTCAGATACTGTAGGATCAGCCTCTGCTCTCTTGCAGGGGTCAGAGGGTAGAGGCTGTACTCTGAACCAATCACCATCAAGCTCATCTCAGACCAGGAAGTACCGGTGCACGACTGTTCTCCATCCTCTGGCCTCTTCACCTCCTCTTCAGTCAAAATATTATTTTGTTTCTCTTTGGCCTTCTTTCCATTTTCCTTTATTGTGCGTTTGCTTCCTGACTCTGTTGCCGGCTGGTCCTCTGTGGAGATGTCTGGGCTAACTTGGTAAACATCAGAGATTGGTCGATCGGAGTGACTACCATTACTACTGATGGTGCTGCTACATGAACCATTTTTCTGATGAGTAGATGTCTCCTCCTTTACTTCTTTAACAGCTGTTTTTTCTTTGATCTGAGAGTCCTGAGATAAATCACTGGTTTGGGTGGGATTTAGTGTCTCAGCTTCTTCTGTTTGAAGTTCACGAAGACGGATGATCATGATTGGTACCTGGTTAGTAACAGGAGGCAATTAAGAGAAAGGCCATTTTATTCAACAGAAAGGTTAACAACTATATATTATGTGACATTTTACGACTACCTTGATTACAGATTAAAATGTGTCTATATAACCGTTTTTTTTTAAATTAACATCAATTAATTACAGTTTACTAAATAACTGTAACATACTGTATAATACATGACAGGGAAAGCTTTACCGCAGTGTGAGTCTATGGTAATTTTAAAAGTCTAATATTCCTCAGGTAAGTGTTCTCACCAGCTGAGCGTTCTCCTCTCTGTGGCTGGATGCCACCTCCTGGTTGTGCATGGCTCTGCCCAGCAGTCCAACGGCATAGACGCTCAGAGGTCTCTCAGCTTCACGAGCCCATCTGAATAACTTCTCTATCAGTCCCTCCTGTTAGACAGAGTAAGACTAATAAACATGACGGATGGATAACTTACATTTGAAATTTGAAGAGTCAACTGCACCTTCTCTTGAAAGATAGAACTAGTCTCTAAACCTGGGAAGATGTTCATAAGGAGGCGACAAGCTGCTGTGTTGAGGCTCTGCTCTGTGCTAGTCATTATGTATGTGTCCAACAACTGGAGAGGACAGAGACCAAAATTAGTTAAAGTTTGGTACATTTCTTTATCACAAAGGTAAACAATGGAATTTGTTGAGAGGAGATTTGCTCACAGCATTAGTCAAATCATCTTTTACAAAGATGGTTTTCAACATTCGTCCCAACATGCATTTTGGATCTGCTCGTCCTGTTAAGTCAAGCACAGAAAAAATACAATATAAACAAGATAGAAAACAAAACAAAAACTAGACGCAGGCTGTCGTAAACGACAGCAAATGTATATCGGCGGAACGCCCCATGCGTCTGCGTCAACTGCTATAACACCGACTGCCTTATGGCGGAGGAGGTGGTGGAA
>JAVQJW010071325.1:0-11493 GCA_036025195.1 Hypseleotris klunzingeri
TCCACCACCTCCTCCGCCATAAGGCAGTCGGTGTTATAGCAGTTGACGCAGACGCATGGGGCGTTCCGCCGATATACATTTGCTGTCGTTTACGACAGCCTGCGTCTAGTTCTAATTGACTTTCAAACAAACACAAACAAATACAATTAATACAAGCGCCATCTTAACAGGCACAAATGAGATCACTTGTAAAAGCCATGCGAATGGTAAATTAAATTAGGTATATTATTGTCGTAATGCAATTGATTAAACATGCAATCCACTGGCATGCTCTGTTCAGGGAGTAATTGGCTTTGATGAGAGGAGAGGTCAAGGCACTGCGGAATAGCTGTTGCCATTTTTAGTAATTATTAGTATTTATTCTCTTCAACTTGACAAATTCCAACTCATTATGATTGCATTGCCTACGTTTTATGTGTGCTCTCATATAAGCCAGTGTTTTCAGTTGTGCAAACAATAATATTAGTATGTGTAGTAAGTATAATATGCAAGTATGAAAGTTGAATTGAACTCAAGTTTCAAGTTCATTAATAATAATAATACATTATTGTTATTCAGCTCTGTTCTAGACACTCAAATATGCTTTACAACTTTACTGGTGTTGGTAAGCTACTTGTGTAGCCACATCTGCCCTGGGGCAGTTCCGACGAAAGCTGGCATTCTGTGCCACGGCCCCTCAGACCACCACCACCAATCACGCACCTACATCCATTCACAAAGATGTGCGGTGCGTCATATTGTTTTAACAGCGAAAATATTGTGACTTTGTAGGAAAAAATATTATTTTAAGATCCTATTGATTCAGGTGTTACTACGCAAAGAAAATGACAAAAAGGAGACACGAATAGATATTATTAAATCATTCAAGCCCTTTTTAACAAGGTACCTATAACTGTGAGACACTTACATGGTGTTTATGCTGTGCAATATATCCAGGAGATATAAGATTATCAGTGATGAATTGGTCTGAAAGCTTTCTCATACGTCAATTCAATCAAACATTTTCCCTTAATAGTCTCCACTTCATCCGTTATGTGCCATTGAAAGTGAACGGTATTGAAGAAGAGAAGTGCATGAGTCATTCCCTCGGACCTCCCACGTCCTCCTCCCTGCCCGTCTGGAACTGAGGATGTTAGAGACATAGTGTAGAGAGCTCATTTCTCTCCCTTCAGGCTGCAGCTAAACAGACACAAAGCGTTTTCTGCTATAGCACGTTTTTTTTTTTTTTTTTAAGATAATGATCATTGTGAAACTGAACAGAATGAGAGGAAATTTAAAAGGCATAACATAACTGTAAGTGAATCATTCAAGTTTAAAAATGCATGTGTTATTCTGTAGGCGGTCGCATTTCAGTGATTTATGACCTTTTTATCATTGGAATACATATTTCACTGTCTCTGATTGTACTTTATTCCTAATGAAAAGTGCAGTCATTGTTGGACTTCCTGGCTTTAACTTCAGACAGTGAGTTTAGTTCAAGGATGAAGATTTATTCAAGATTTTTAGACCTAGTTTATCTGTGTTTCAGTCCTGGTTAAGCCTGATTGAAGCCATTCTTTAGGATTACTATTTGACAAGTAAAGTAGAAAAAAGCATTGTGTAGTCAAACCATCTATGTCAATATCATTATCACAATATGCATGTAGCACCTTTTTTCAGCTGGTAGCATATAGTTAAAATTCTGCTTTCACTCCATATTGCTTTGCCTCTAACGCACTATTCTTCATGTCTTCTGCATTTTCAGCCGATGTATACAATCCACTAATGAGGCTTCAGGCTTTGCTATCTTCCATTTGCATCATTCAGCTGCAGCCATCTTTAAAAACCACACAAATAAGCACTCTTCATCTAACAAGACTCTATGGGAAAACATCTCCAAAACTCTCTCAGACATTTGCATAAAACTGTTAAGAGTTTAGAGGTATTTGCGTTGTCAATTAGTTTTGTTAGTCAAGTTTTTTTTCTGTGAAGTGTCTCCCAAGTTGCCAGCAGTGATATTAAAGACCTGTATAGCCCCGGTTCCTAAGAGCATCACTCAGCGAGATCTCTAAAACCCATTTCCTGCCTGGCTTAGAATAATGAGGTGTGGGAGCCTGCTGGCAGGGTTTAGCTGCGATGCTTCCCTCCCTCTCCCCCAGCGGAAGAAAAATTATGGATGGTTTACAATCACACGCACAGGCAAAGACGTGGACATTTGCCCTGTGGAGGTGTTATGGATAGCCACGTTCTGCCGAAGCTAGCCAGCAGGCAACTCCGTCAACCCAGGCCTACTTTGTGTCCATTGATAGGACAGTGCGACAGCCAATGGTGAGGTGGCGTGTTGGCGGGGGAGCACCCAGTCTTAAGTGGGGGTGCCAGAAAGTCTATCCTCTGCGAGCTGCTGCTGCTGGCTCAGCTCTAGCCAACCATAAAGATAGCCACAGCTCCACCTCCGCCAATCCTGGGAGTGTTGGCCGGGGTAAGTCCTATCAACAAAGAGCGGACGCACTGTTCCAGCCAATCTGGGCTTTATCCTTCCCTACAGATGTCTGATTAGTGCTGCAGGGAAATCAAACTGCCACAACACGACTGGTCTGCCAGCGCGGCATACTGAACCGACAGTGTGGTAAAATGGCACTGGAAAAATGGTTTACCAAATATTGTTGGTGCTAAGTTGTCATATTATGAGAAAACTTTGGACATTGAAATCTTTTGCATGGTTCGTGTTTATCATAAAGTGCTGTATGTTCAGACTTTTTACTCTATTAAGATGAGCATTCAGAGGTGTGACTTTTGGATGTCAACAGCAAAAATAAAAGTATAGCTAATGTTATCCACAGTATGACCTACTTTACTGTATGTGCAAAGAAACTAAGATGCAAGGTTCTAAAATACAGCAACAAAAATAGTGGTAGAACATAAATTAATATTCTGAATCTAAACTTCATTTACTTTACCCTAAGTTGCATAAGAATCGATTCCTTTACAATTGTTGAATTAATTTGTTTTTACTAGGGCATCTCCTTTATTGAACTATTTTATACATCACAATATATGCTCCATACTCCAAACTGCCTCACTAGGATTCACTGTGTCCACCTCTTTTACCTGGTGCACATTGCCTTCACACTTCGGGCTAATTACCTTTTCCTAATAATACTATGTATGAGAACATAGCACTTCACGTCCAAGCTCGTTCTAATGTGATGCCCTTATGTTCTTGGAAAGGTCTATAAGTTTATCCCTAATAAAGCTGGTGTGACACAGAGAGCATGGGTGGCTGAATGAACTTGGCTTTAATAGGCCCATAACACAGCGGCCAGCACCTGTGTGTTGACAAAGGCATGATAGGATGGGCTTGAGGTTTTATGGCTTTTCTTTTTTTCAGTAAAGATTAGGTTGTTTAAATGTCTGTGTATTTTCTATTTAAGTATTAGTATCTGTCTTGGTTGGACTAAACCAGAATAATTACTGTGTGTAAGTTTCTGTCATATGCATGGATTGGAATACATAACTTTTTTGCCATCTAGATTAATTATGCATTAACAATACATTTGCAAGATATTGTGCAGCCCTATTGCTACATTGTTGCATTTTCTTCTTTGATTTGCTCTATGGGTCAAAGCTCTTCTTATTTAATATCCCACTGTTTGGAGTGGTTATAAAATGCCCTAATGCGTTAACTAAGATGGCGGTTGTAAATGCATTAGCAATAATGGAAACTGCACTGACCGTTTTATGAGAGAAAACCACATTGTTCCTGAATATTGTGCTTGCCTTTGGTTTATGTAGTGTTTACATATGCCAGTGTTTGTGGGCAGCAGTGGTCTGGCTGTGTCACTGTAAAATGCATTGGGAGTACACTTCACACTGCTAGGAGTTTCAGCACCATAGACAGAGGCAGGGGTTTGTAGATTTAATGAGGAGTTATGTTACTGGTGTTTTCTAACACTGAAGTTATTCACTGTATTTATGGCTATACTAGTTTGAAATTTCTTTCCTGGTCTTACTACTACTTTTTAACTGCAGTTTATGACAAGATATCATTATTGGCAGTTAAAAGCTACATTTAGAGCAGTGTTTTTCAAACTTTTTCAGACCGTGGACCACTTTGGCATAAAGACAGGATCTGCAGACCATCTAACCTCACTGAATAGAGACTCACGAAAAATTATAGGTTTATGGATTGTCAAACTCCACAGTCTCTCTATTGGCTCATTTGATTAGTTTTTACTTTAGAAGTCAACTTTTTGCCTATTAAACTTATAGGGAGTCATTGGGTAATTTAAGAAACAGTAAATGCAATGTGATTTCTTTCTGACATCTTCTTGTGAACCACTTAGGGCCTCTCACGGACCACAGTTTGAGAAACACTGAATTAGAGACTCCCCATTGCGACAGCTGAGGCCCTTTTGGTGTTTTGGCTTCATTTTGAAACTTTGAAACAGATTATAGCAGGGCTTTCCAGTGTATGAAAAGACTCCTCTCATAAGTTTTTTTTGGAGTCAAGCACCTCTCAGCTTAATCTTATGTCATTATACACTTGTTGGTGGTACATTATGAAGACTGTTTGGCTGACCTATAGCTTGCATAACGATAATGGATACAGCTGTATCCAGGCAAGCTCCATAACCCCTGCTGTGGTGAGCAGTAATGCAGGAGCAGTACAAATCTGTCCCCTACACCTCCCCAGCTTGTCTTCCCGCAGTCATCTCTCTTCCTCTGCCTCCATGTCGGCAGGCCTTTGGCAGCCTCATACTGGCCTAATTTTAGACTAACAAGGTGTGTATGTGCGCTTGTGTCAGTGTTTGTGTGCAAATTTTAACTATAAATAGAGGGCTTTGAGGGGCGCAGCTGTGCGCAGGTGTTTTTGTGCACTTATGTCTTTGCATGTACTCTGAATGACAGACAAACGACCCTCTGCTGTGTTAATGAGCCATCTCAACTCAAGTACTCAAGAACTAACAGTAAGCTTTAATTTGCGCCACTAAACGGCCATCTCTCGTGCCTCCACGCTTTGGATTATACTAATTTTCTGCTGAGTTGGGACGAATACTCTGTTGTAGTCCTCCCCACGCCGGATGGGTTTCCACCGCTGTGATAGATGATCTGTGCTGATAGTGCGGAGCCGGATCCATAGCCGCTCTCATTTACAATAACAGTGTAGGCCAAGCAGCACAAGCGAGTGCATTACCCTGTGTAATCAATACGCTCTGACAAGCCCTGATGTAATAATATGCATGTGCTGCTGGCAAACCATTTCAAGGCCTTACACACATGGATAACCTGCTGGATGAGATGCCTCTCAATTATATAGGACCAGCTCTGGGAAGCCCGGTCAGCGTGGCGAGAGGGAAGAGAGATGAGGGAAGAGAGGAGCAGCACTTCAGGGGATGCTAGCGCCATTGTTTTCCCAAACAGCCATGACACAAGCGTGAAATCCCCTTCACTGCTGATGTGGCGCGGCAGGGCTCATGCATGTGACCCTCCCACTCACACTTACTCTAGGCTTTTTCTCAGAAGATAACAGAACAGGCTAGTACCTTTACTGTCCTTAGCTTGACCTAAAAATAACCAAGTCTAATAAGATCAATTATGAGCTATTTACCACGGACTAGGAGTGGGTTATATAGTAAAAAATATAATATCACGATTTGAAAAAGATCATTTTGATTTTAAGTAAACATTTTTAAACCAAATACGGAGACACACTTGTTACATGAGGGAAAAATAACAACTATATTATATTATTTTATTCTGAGAACAACTCAGGGAGTACGGAATGAACGATTTCAACGTTTGTGCTGTGCTTGAGATGCATAGAGGAATATCTACATCTCATATACTGATTTGAAAGGTTATTTTTAATAGACCTGCATTGACTTTCAAATGCACTAATACAGTTGTTATAACAGTAAAATGGAGCTCCAGTACTCCTGTAACAGTATGATAAATGTCATTAATGACTTGGTGTGCTGAGTGGGCGGCGGCTCTTGTCTTGTCTTGTCTGAAAAGCATTGACCTTACACAGGAGGGTTGGTTAAATAGGTCAAGTGTGTCTCAATTATTCAGTCCAGCCATTGTAATGAATAATAGGTAATGGTGTAAGATGCTACAGTATTATGGGCTCTTGTATTAAATCTTCCTGCAGAGTCCATCAGTCCACATGGTTGATAGAAGGTGTTTATGAAACCAGAGAAGTACTGGTTCTGGTAGGGGGATAGGTCTGAGGACATTAAACCCATAGTGACAACAAGCCCCAGCTGTTGCCGTTTTTTTTTTTCAAATTTAGAGTGTGTGTGATTGCCAAGAAGCCCCCTCTGCCACTCAGGCACTCCAGAGCGCGGTGACAAGGCTGCTTTTAGCCAAAACCAATTTAATCTGTACTGGCGCAAGTGGATAAAGCTGTCTCCATCTCCTCCAACTGAGGCCAGGGAAGGCTAGGCACTCCACCGGGAGCTGCTCACTCAACACATGAGCACATAATGCACACTCAGGCACGACTTAATACACAAATGCATATGAGGAGAGTCCAAATGAAGAGTGGGCAAACACACTTCCTCTGTTTGGTATTTCTGAGTCACTCTTTATGGTAATGAGATAATGAAATGAAAAAATAACTCAAGTACATGTAAGAGACTCTTTCTAGCCTCCAGCTCCTCCACTTTGTTTTCTCCACTTGTCACTAGCAGGGAGCTGCATATATAAGTGCGTACGCCTGCAGTGCGGATACACACACAGTTATGCTAATGTCACATTTAACCCACAGGTTCACAAAAACCTTTGCTCGACACTTGCCACTATGCACTTTAATCACAGGCATTTGTAAAGCAAATGATAACCATATTCCAACATAGCTCTGCATTAGTTTGTCTGTAAAAAGCTGCTCAGTATGTACCATTGATTATTATCCCTCCGCTGTTTTGTACCTCTTGCATCAGTGTGAGTGGCAGATGGTCTTTTTTCTGCCAGTGCCTATTGCCCAACAAGCACAGAAAGTCTCTTATTAACATCCAAATGTGCTTGTCTTGTTCGTCAGTCTGCTGTTTTGGACATTTATAACCCAACAAAACAGTAAAAATCATATTCCAAACAGTGTTTTTCAAATGACATGTATGGCTGCACTGTCCACTGGTCGACTCAGGCAGCTGCTGTTTACATGTGGGCCACTGGTTTAATTATAACAATGATATACACATTGTAGGTTGTATTTCTATCAAGCATATTATAATATTCAAAGGACACAGGAAAATAAAAATCTGTTAAAGATTTGCAAATAAATATTGCCACATTTAGTATGTTTTGGTCTGATTAATTCCCTACTTGCTCCAGAAGTAGTATAGCTCAGTTAATCATTTAGGCACAATGTTTAGCTATGCAAGTTCTTTTTTCTATACTAGATGTCCACTTTACTAGCATTTATTTGAAGGATATTAAATTTGCACCCACTTTGACACTGTAAACCTATGCACTATCCTTAACTGTAAACCTATTGAACTTATAATAACCAGTGAAAATAGACCTAGGATTGCACAAAGCAGCAACCCCCAAGTAAAAACAACTGCCCTCAAAATCCCCCTCCATGTCTTCCACTTCTCAAGGCTTAGTTAAAATGTAAAGGGATCTGACAACTCACTTTAAACAACCCGACCACATCCCCGAACCCCACACCATTAATCTCATTACCCACACATCATCTCTGAATATTAATATTCATTTATAGAAAACTGCAAACACAAAATGATGTAGTAATGATGCCATTTGAGTTCAGGCTTTGGGCCAGTGATTTATAAGGTCTTTGAGAACATTATGGGTGCTTAAGAGTAGGTTGTTTGCTTTGTCGCTTTAAGCAAAATTTTATTGGTGTATGCAGCTGTAGCTGAAGTTCATTAATTACATGTATTTGGCCACTTTGCTCCAGGACTGATGTGATGCAGCCGAGATACTGGCTCGCCGCAGTGAATGGCATTAGCGCTTTGTTCAACCGCAACCCTGGGGCCCTGTTTCTAGAGACTTTTTTTTTTGTTTTAAGTGGCAGTCTTGCGTGAAGCTCTCTTACACTGAGCCCATTTCTCAATCCCTTATCCGCCCCTATGGAATTCACCACCAGTGAATTCATCTCCAAATGGAAAAGGGAAGTGAGCAGCTAGCATTGAGGCTAGCAACGGGACTATTATTATTAAAACCTTTTGTTTGCATGAAGTAGTAGCGGTTAGTACGTGGCTACGCTATGACTGGAATTCCCATAGCCATGTTAAAAGGTTGAGGAATTTTGCTACCCTAATTAGCATTGTCAGTCAAATTGAGGCACAGTACAAGAAGCAAGCCCACACAGGATGTAGCTACTTCAACATGAAAGCCCAGCCTCCTCCAGATTTTTGCGGAGCTTTTTCCCCTTCTCCTCGCCACCAGCAATTAGTCCTCGTCCTCCTAATCATATCCCATATCCGCTCTCTAAACCATCTCATCCCAAAAGCTCTTCACTAATCATGGCAGTGGCACAGAAAGATGGATGAATGCTTAACAGATGCTTGTATTGTCGGGGGTCAGTTTTGAGCAAGTGGGTTTTCACAGCCCAGTGGAAGGAACAGTTCAGGCTGAGTTAGTTTGAGATGTGGGGGTGTTCTCATTTGTTTACATTGTTCATCATTTACATGCTGAGGTCAAATAAGCAGAACGCTCCACTGCAGTAATTACAACAGGCTGAATTATGGCTGTGTGCGTCACTGGTTTGTATTCAGGTGCTATTCTAATAATTGGAGGGTTAGTAGTTCGATTCTCGTACTCAACATTGTGTTATATAAAAATATAAAATCACAGTATAGCTGCCACATCTCTGCCAGTATGTACCAGGGCAGCTGTGGCTACCATAAGTGTGTAAATAATAAAGGGAATGAATAATGCACTCAACACACAGTAAAGCTTTCTAGAACAGCACTATATATATTTTTGGTCAAATGCCTCCGTCTGCAAATATAGATTCATCTCTTTAAGTGAAAATATCAGATCCAATCATATATTTGTATCTCATTGTTCCTTAGCTCACTGTCGATTTGCTTGACGTACAGAAGATCTCAGAGTCATACATTAGAAATAAAAACTGACAGTTTTGCTCCATGTTGTTTCGTGCAATAAATAAACCTTGAAAACCCACTTGGCTCGTCTCTCTCATGTTGCTTCTAAGAAAAACTCTGCAGCAAATCTTTTCCCCAAAGTAACTATTTTGGCTTTGTGTTCAATATAACGGCTTCTCTTGAATGCTACAGAGCCTTAATATGCCTTTCTTTTCCATTTCTGTTCTACAAATATGACTGGCTAGCTGTGTGCATAACAGCAGCTTGCAACTTTGGAAGGGTCTTGTTTTAAGTGATACTGCCTGCTAATCAATACACTATCTGCAGGACTAAACTACTTCCTTCTTCACAAATGAGCAGAATACTAACTATTGTTGTTATTTTGTAACAGCCCCTCCAAGTGTGCGGATCATCCACTCAGGGCATGCTTGTAATGTGGACGAGGAGCGGCACACAGAGAGAGTCTACACCATTCGTGAAGGAGAGACTCTGGAGCTCACATGTCTGGTCACTGGGCATCCACGACCACAGGTGAGCAAATACAAGCGCTATTAAGAATCATTGATGCTTTCTACAGTTGTAACTAGGGGTGGGCGATATGGCGATTAATAAAAAACCCATTGATATAACGTTATTCAGATCAAGCTAATCAGGAAAGTTTTAAATCATGAAACTAATAGTATTGAGGAATATGATGAACTTAGCTGTACTTTGAATTTGTACTAATATTATTTTATGTAGCAATAGTCCTTTGTTTAAGGCGGACAAATAAAAGTTAGCTAAGATTGGGATAAAATCGAAATTGTGAAAATTCAAGTGTGCTTAAAATGGTTTTATGCCAATCTTCACCGTCATAACTTTATATCATAATACAATCCTTTATCACCATATTGCACACCCTTATGGTAACCCCTATTGCCTCTATTTTAGCCAGAATTAAACAGATATACATGTTACAAAAGCAGAAATAACTTTACAGTATTCATTGGTCAATTCTTTCACTTCTGACTTTACAGATAATCCCTGCCCTTAAATTCATTATTGTTTACAGTCTGAGATTTTGTCTTAACACACAGCCTTACCTCCGCATTAAACCAGCTTAAAAAGTCTAATCCATTAATTATTGATGCTTTAGGTTGCTTTGTGCACCTGCATGTTGATAACAAAAGCTTCTGAAGCCCTTAATGAGAACGCAACAACTAAACAGGGCCAAACATCTGTCAAAACAAAACGTAACGAGGAGGAAGCGCTGCATAGACTCTGGGTCATGTGAATACACAGGAGAACACACTATTGCCTACTTGTGAAAAGAGCTAATTATATATCGCTTTTGTGCAGTCTTTTGTATCAGTCTTTTATCTAGTCGATCTTAAAATGGCAGACGTAAACTCGCCCTAATTTGGATTTATAAATGTCAGCTCGGTGCACATTACCTGGTCTGTCACAGCCTGTCCTTAAAGTCATCTGAGCGCTTGCGTGGGCTAACCTTTCGAAACAGCAGCCCAGTGTTGTTTCCCATTTGCTTGATAACACAAATTATGCCAAATTCTCCCCCGCTATCTCAAAACAGCACAGTGAGCTCCATTCCCATTAATTAATATAATCCTCCCTTTGATCGATAGACACGGCTATTAGTTTGCACACTTTTCGCCCATGGAGTAAGCCAAAGTAAAAAGTGTATTGATTTTTATATTTCAATTGAAAAGGTGAGGCCTGTGAAACTTGTCAACGTTTCAATGCATCTTCCAGTTAGAGCATTATTGAAATAATCATCAACTAATTTAGCATGTATCAGTGTAATAGAAATAAAACATTTTAAATGTTTTGAATCTATTACTATTTTCTAAATATATAAACATCTTAAGTCATTCCTGACCTTCCCTGAAAATGTCATTCAATTCCTCCAATCCCGGATAAATGAGGTTGTTTGTGTCAGGAAGGGCATCAGGCTGAAAAATCATGCTAAATTACAAATGTAAATCATACAATTACCTCATAAAGATTTCTAAAAATGATATAGAAGCAAAATTAAAATTGAATGTAGGTTTTCTTTTTCTTCTCTTGATCTTTTCAAGTTGATTTTTTTTAAATCTCCACTGTCAATATTAAAGTGGGCACTATCCATTACAGCTTAGTCATATTCTATCCATGTGTCAAACAACATCAAATTGAGAGCAAAGCTGCTCTTACAAAACTGGTAAAAAACGAATGCTTGTTAAGCCTATTAAATAATATTCAGAGGTGATAATTGGTGGCGCTGACCTCCACACGAGCTGAGTAGGTTAATAATAAAATAACAAGCAATAAATTACATAACCTAGGGCTTATATGGTGCTTTGGCTAAGATTGTACACTTAAATTTAAAACTAGTATGCTATCCAAGTAATGCTAATAATAAACAGATCTGCAACACCTATTTAGTAGAGGGAGCAAATGTAAG
>JAVQJW010072082.1:0-10412 GCA_036025195.1 Hypseleotris klunzingeri
CTGCTATCTATTTAAATGCAGGTCTTTCAGTGACATAAGACATTTGTAGGTTGCTGCTTAGCAACAAAATACTATCTGTCCATGTGTAGCTTTCATTTCTTTTTTTAAGCTAATTGTAGTTGGCTTTTAATTACTTGTTTTCAATAAACGTGCCAAATACAACCAAGGATGTGCCAACGATAAACATTTTTCATTTAGTCATAGGAGTTGGTAAAAGGCTGAATATTTTGTTAAAAAGAGCATACAACAGTGATCTCCTTAGTCTATGGACGTGTGTAAATTCAAACTATACATAACATTGTTTATGAATCTACTTAAATCTCTTGTCCTTGTGTAAAGCGTAAATGACAAAAATCTGTAGCTGAGAGGTGGGTGAAGGAGAGATGTGGTGAGATCAGGTTATCAATAGCGCGATGGATGCAGTGAAACCCTGTACTCCCAAAGAGACACAGGCACAATACTGCAGCAAGCTTCTCCATATTCTCAGACAGAGGTCACAGCCTGCTCTTTCACTGATACTGTACTCTGTAAGTTTGGATGTAAAATTGTATGTATCATCTTTTATTTTCTGAGACTTGTTATGGGCAGATTTTGATGATGAGTGTCTTCAAATTTATGCACCCAATAGAGACAGATGGGAAATGACAAGAAACAAAGGTCAGGCAGTCGAACATCCTGTGGCCAAAGTCACAGTTGGTGCTCAGACTAGTTTTTAACGCTTTCGTTTGAATTCAGAAAAATAATAGTAAAATAATATTGCATGCATATGCCTAAATTAAATCACATAAATTCAGTGAAGATCTTATACTAATCTGTCCTTGAGTGCACTAAACTCTGCTTATGTTGTATTTCTTTTAAAGAGATCAAATAAGAATCACAGTGGAAGACCTTCATAAATGATGTATGAATGATGCCAGAATTTACATGAAAGCATATTTTGCCATCACACTACATCCATGCATGTTTCTGAGCTGCAGTTTCCCTCTCTGCAGACCCAAGAGTAGAATTTCCCCTCTGCTGCCGCTGCAAATGTTGTAGTGGATTTGTCTTGTTTTGCCTTCTCCTGACTCTCCATACTGTACATGCAGCATAGGCATCACAGTTCGCTCAAGGCACTGCAAGCCATTTGTTCATGCATGTGTTTAACATCCCTCACAATCATTCCAATATTATTATTATCTAAAATACACTGCAATCCTATCAATAAGCAACCATTGGCCAATTTTGTAGATTTTGAACCGCTCAAGGGCACAAATCTAGCATGGTTTGGTTATACCACTGTTTATTTATTTGTACATTTTTATCATCCCAGAGCTGGCAAAAAACACACACAGAAACACAGTTGCTTTCAGCATATTTTTGGACAAGTGTCTAAGCATAAGTTCTTGTAGCAAGGTCGGGTCAGCCACTTGTAATTGCACAATGCAAATTTGCATAACATATTAGTTGCCTTACACACAAAAATATGAAAATAAAAATGAAAAATGTAAACAAAGCCATAAACATAAACCAAAAACCACTGAACTCAAGACACAGGCACTGTTTTATTCATGTTGACATGATGCCAGTGGACATGCACCCGCGATGAACACTGCTTTTCTCACCTCACACACTTCCACACAAACACACACACACCGCTGAGCGCAGCCACCTCAGTTCATCATCATACTGGAAAACACAAGAGACACAAGAGCAAGGAGCGTAGACCAGGAAACCACACTTCAGCATGTTTAAATTTTATGTTGCATAATATTAGATTCAGATGTAAAAAAAAAAATCTCTATGTGAAGCCCTGTTAATTGCAGGCTTTAATATTAATCAAGAATTAATCCTGACAAATTGATTTTACATAGACCAATTGTTAGAAGATTATGTTATTTTTTGTAAGTCTGTTACCAACAAGTTATGGTTGGATTTTGATCAAATGTTCAGAAAAGGTCATTAATAAGCAGGTGTTATTTTTTACTATTTAATAGGGTAAAACTGTAATAGTTTGGTTTCAGTGTGGTATAAATGTACTTACATTTAAAGCTTGAAGTGCTTGGTATTTAATTATACTTATAGCCTAAAACGTAGTGGAACCAGCGTGCTATTGGCATAAACAGAAGAGTCACCCTCAATAAATATCGTAATGGGCCAAAACCACTTTATCAGTGAAGCACATTTGTTAGTAAAAGGTAGAACAAACAGGCTACAGAGAAACCAAGCAGCGAAATAAAACACATTAGAACTAAGGATTTGTGAATGTACGGTAACACATCTTAGAGGCGCGTTTTGAAACCCTCACAGTTTACATATTGCCTCAAGTCTTTTCAGTCAATGTGATGTGAATCTGAGAGTAACATGTCATTTTGTCAAATATACAAAGGTGTTATTTCTCAAAAAGGTGTGTTCCAACACCAGCAGCAGTGTGACAAGACCTGTGGCTGGTCTGTGTATGGGAGAGATACATAAGTCCTGTGTGAAGACTGACATGTTATTGGACGCAAAGTATTCCAAATCTATATTTGTTTATATTGCCTTCACAACAATATAATGAGGCATTCAGTTGTTTTTGTCTCTTATTTCATATTTCTATATTTATCCTAAATCAGGTATTCTTCAGTTTTATCTTGATAATTGGTAGTAGTAACAGTGAATCTCTAGGTGTTTTGTCAGTGCAGGAGCAAGCAGAACCAAATTTTGACATCACTTACTGTATAGGGTCTATCCATTTTTTAGCTCTTGCAGAGGACTATAACTCAACATAATGAATTACTAAAAAATGCCTGAATGAAACAAAACACAACTTTGGGTATGCATTTGGGGGAGAAACAACTTTAGAACATGGTTAAAAGCTCAGAAAAGTCTATTTTGCATAATTTGGGACCTTTAAAAGTTCTTGAGTCTCTCACAAATAAAAGTCTCCACATTTCACCACTATTATACATTTCCAAACAGTGTACTTGGGATGTTTTTGCATGCATTGTGGTCCCATGGTGCAGAGTGATGGCAGGTTGTGAGCTCACCTGTGGTCGCGGGTGTCCTTTCACTATGCATTGCAGAACTAGTGTGTCCCCTTCTTTGATAGTGTAGATTCTCTCACTGATGTTATCATCCTTGACGTTACACGCTGCGCCTGAGTGCACGATCTGGGCATTGGCAGGAGCTGCACATGAAAACACAGCCACACAGGTAGTAGCCATGAGGACAGACACACACAGGGAGAGAAAAAAGATACAACATTAGATATTTATTACAAAAAGTCTCAGGACAATATTAGTAAGTGCGGCAACCACTGGACAAAATCTTATCATATGGTTCACATCATGGTTTGGCCTAAAGATGACTTCATATCAGACAGAATACAGTAAATGTCTGACTGTACAACTACAAAAAATGATGATGCAACGAGATCGTGGTGAAGAAAACATGAAACCTGAGATTCAGTAAGTCCTCATCTGACATCATCTGCAGCTGTATCATTGTCTGTCAAAAAAAACAAAGGCTAACCTGAGGACAGTGGGTCAAGGTTATGGCCTACTAAAAGCAAAGTACTACGATTTTTTTAAAATTTATATGGCAAAACCAAAGAACCTTTTTATTATTTTTCAATCCAAAATATACACTCATCTGCTATGGGTTATCGTTTATAATTAATTCAATTAGAAATACTCACAACATATTTTTGTTATTATTACATGGGGTTCTTAACGTATTGTTAGTAGAAGATGTATTTCGCCAGGAATCTCAATTATATGCAATGTAAGATGTTGTTTTGAATGTTGCATGAGAAGCATGACACACTACATCTTGCTGCCTGACGAATCATGACTTCCCATCTGTTACATACTGTACACAATTTGTTATGATTATGGTAGGGCCAAAGTAAACTTATCAGAACAAGAACATTGTTGCCACCACAATAAGCATGATGTCTTGCCTGTCATGTAAAAGTTATATGTTTAAATGCTTTTACAACTGCTTTATAAATTGGGGAAATTGAAGGTAACCACTTAAAAATACAATAATATTTTACATTATTGACATTTATAAACCATATAAGGTATAGTCCTAAAGAGTGGTGTGAAGGATATGTGTGTGCAGTGACAGCAGCTGTAACACACTGACCCATAGTGTACACAGAGCTTGCATGTGGCTGTGAATAGCCTCAGATGGCTCGGCCCGCTCCTTTGATGAGGGGAGACAGAGGGACAGGGGGCACCCACACAGGCACAGAGGGGGGGGGGGGATAAATGGACAAGAGGGGCGTGTAAACCCCACAGAGACCAACAAGGGTACGAGACGGGCCTCGGCACAATGTGATTAGCATCGATTCACGGTCCGAGCTAATCTTCAACATGCTCTACAACTGTTTTCACTGAATGGAGAGGAAGTGGCCAGCCTGTTCACCTTATAGACTTCAGTTTGATCACACACAACACCGCTAAGCCCAGTCTTTCATGAGAAATACACATCAAAATGGAAAAAAAGGAATGTGATTGTGTGTCTGCTGTGTTTCCTTATGTAGGACAAGACAAGTGTTAGATAGCTTCAAGGTATTGGGATGCGGTGAGTGTGCCTGTCCACTCCCATTTGTAAGTTTTAGTCCAATCCTAGGAGACACCTCAAAGAAAGGAAAGAAGGAACATGGTAGGTGAAAGGGAAAATATGCTTACAGAAATAATCTGACATTATTATGCACATTCAGTATATTTTGTTATATTTTCTCCAAAGGGTCATTAAATGTGACAAAGCCTATTTACGTTTGTTGTCTTCCTCTCAGTCACAGAGTTGTGGAACAGCTCCCTCAATCATTTAGTGTTATTAATCTTCCAAACTACATAACTTAACAACACACAAACACAAAAAGCTAAAAACACAAGGACATTTCAGAGAAACCTTCAACTTTTAAAAGAAAAGGCTTTTAAGAAGAACACTTGTGTGCCTCACTTTGATGGACCTTTTACCCTTTTTATGGATGTTTCACAGGACTAAAAGCTGCAACCTGACAACAGAAACAGAACTAGAACCACTACTCAAACCATCACAACCTGAGTTTCTATTTAAATTATATATTATACCTCACATATGCTCAAACAACTATAAGCACTAACATACTCACACTTTTCAGAAAAAAACTTCACCATTTCAAAAGAAAGCTTTTTAAAATATTGCTTGTCACTTCTATCTGACCCTTTTTGTAAGTTTGAAAGTCTTAGGACTAATATAAAAGCTGAAAACTGAACAAAAAGAGGTGTAACATTTACAAAGTGAGAGCGGTGATTTTAAATCCACAATTTTATCTTGTGGGCTCTCAGTCACACAATTGTAATGAATGATGAGTATTTTACATAATAATACTTTCCTTGTTTTTGTAATTTGAACGAAAATTATGCTTTCTATTTTGTCATTTACAGAGAAGGTTGCTCTCTCTTTCGACTCAATTGGTGAATTTAAATTGCCATTAGTCAATATAGCCCTGTCACCATGTGGAAATTAGGTCTACCGCACCTAAGGCTCATAGTTGCAAAGATACACTTCCTACACAATAAGCCCTATATGAGTAATATGAGTATGTTGCTATACTGTTAATAACTAAATATCCTGTAAAGACCTCCTCTGTGGCAGGAATGTCACGTACCTTTATACCTTGATGACATTAACACATAACGTCTACATTCTTCTCTATTTCAGTCCCCACAATGAAATGAGTATGTAGCATTGAATAAAACCCGGCACTATGGTTCAGATGTGTGCGGCGCTAACTTGTGGAGACAGAGAGCTGATATAAATGGTGAATAATTGTCTCCTTACAGCTTATTGGCGTATCTGCATTAGTTTTGCTCTCCGGAGAGGGGAGGGAGGTCGGACAGAGCGGCTCCTCTGTCTGCTCTTGCCTGGGGCACACTGTGCTCCTTCTACTGTCTGTTCAACTGAGGACTGAGTGCGGCGAGAGGATAGAAGAAGAAAGAATGAGGAAGAACTGAAACAATGAATGAAGGAGAGAGAGGGAGAAATGGGGGAAACTGAGAATGTACAGATTCAAAGGAAGGTAAATGTGGAAAAAAACAAGTGCCCAAAACTGCAACTGAGAATTAGAAAGAGTCAGTAAACAGGTCAAAGTGGAAGGTGCCACCAACAAAAATAAGGATATTGTATAATACTTTGAAGTGTGTATATAGTGGGAATTGCACATGACTGACAGCTAGCCAACGGGGAGGAAGGTGGGTTTTAACAACACACACAGCAGAGCAAAAAGAACCAAAACCAATGAATGATGCAAACACTGCAATAGTTTTCAAGCGATTACACTACAGAGGAACTCGTAGCATGGCCAGGAGAATCCCATCAACAAAACAACAACAAAGGTAGTAAGCAGAGCAGATGCAAACAAGGAGCAGAAATATTGGTGGAAAAAGCACATCTCCTTTTATGACACTGAAAAATGCACAGGTTGTACCCTCACAGGTTGAATTTAAACATATAAATGGCTTTTGCACATTGTGTTTATCAAATTTGTGCTGCAGTGTTGTTAATGTCCAGTGGTGTACAGTAAGGCAAGGGTGGAGTTGTGAGTGTAGTGTATGTCCCCACAAGTTAGCCCTATAACTAAATGGACATTGGTCGTTTACAACCCGTTTACAAAGTGTTCGATCTGTGCAGTTTGGACAAATTTCAATTGATTTCAGAATATGTCTGCATTCAGATATATGATTTGTTGAGAGAAACATGGGTGAAATATTTTTAAACAGCTCCTGACATGGTGCTTCGTGCTGTTCAAAGCCCCATCTATCCAGTTCCTATAAAGACGATCATCACTCATAGAAGCCGCAGCCCGGACACCAATCTATCTGACTGTGACAATTCATTGATCACAGAGCCTCGCGTGGATGCTGATTGAAAGTGTTGTCTATGCGTTATTGGAAACTTTCTGAAACATTCAATGAGTATTAGTTCTAAGTGAAACATAACTATCGGCAAATGCCCAGACTGATTAATTGATTTGTCACCGCCTGGCATGTTTGTTTTTGTGGAGAAGACAGGACATCTCTCACTGAAACTAATGACGAGACACCAGAGCGGGTGTCAAACCGCACCATGACAGTTTGACGGAGTGCTGAACGGCCGTGCAAGTGATTTTGAGTGTGTCGCAAATGTGAGTGAACGCATGTGTCATTGTCTTGTGCACATGCGTATTATGTTGTACAGTATCAGCCTCCACAACTCTACAGAAGGTCATGAATCCACATGTGACATGATTGATATGTGTAGTTACTTTAAAGGAGCCACTCATGCATGCCAATAAGCCCGGTCTCAATTCACTTCATTCACAAGAGACCATTTAGTCGGCTTGGCCCCTTTCACTGCTATCTCACGGTAAAAAAGAAAAAAACAAGAAATGAGAAGGATAGGATGTGAAAAAATCAGACTTTATCGATTAAGTGCAATAGAGGGAAGTGTTTGCTTGACCCTGAAATACACTAACACACACACACACGCACACAAAATGCATTATGACCAAACTCTTGTGACTCGGTCCCCTCAGCGATTTATCAAGATTTTTTTGAAGCAGACAGGACAGAGGAGATCAAATGGTTCATGTCACGACCCCATCCTTTTCATTTTGGCTTGATTGGAGCACCAGATATCAAAACAAGTCTGGGGCATTGATTTAACTTTTGACCCGAGCATTATATGTCGGTTATTTTCAAAAAGAACTCACCTTCTATAACCTCTTCCTGCCACAGCAATCATCTTTTAATTGCTCTTCAGTGATTAAATAAATGATCTGCCTCTAGTAAATAATACAACATGCATCTGTCTCTGTCTTTGTTATAAAAGTATTCCAAAAGCAACTAAGCCCTCTCTCTTTCATCAACTCTTTTACTTCTGTTTTATTCTAATTCATTCTGGTTCAGAGCTATTTCTCTGTTACAATGCTTCAGGCAGTGTTAAATGGTAATCAGAACAAAAATGTAAAAAGGCAAACTGATTTGCATACACGCTAATGTCCTCTTAATAGACCTAACAACGAGTGGTTCATTAAGCCAGTCCAATTACAAGGCATAGGCTATATGAGGAAATGTTCTTTACCATAGTTACCAGTAAACCAAAATCAATTCAATCACAGTTCCTACATGCTAACTTGCTTGAGTGGTGTTGACCGTATATGTAGTGCCGCTCAACAACGAAAGATAATCATTTTCTTCAACTTATTCATGTCGCGGGTGTCTGAAGCTCATCCCAGTTGGATCTGATACAGCAGACATCACTCTCACATTCATTCACTAGGGGCAATTTAGATTTAAGGTACAGTATATTATGCTAAATTTGCTTTTCTGAGCTTTTAGCTATGTTCTAAAATTGTTGCCACCTCAAATGCATACCTTAAGATGTGCTTTGTTTTTAATTAGTGCATGCTTGAGTAATCCTTAATGTTGAGCCACAGTCCTCTCAAACAGCAGTACCTCCATTAGTGAGAGGTAAAGAGAAGCCACGCCCCTTCAGGAAGCCCTTCAGTCTGGTCATGACATGGGCAGGGCCAACACAGGAGAGCCTGCCTTAAAGAGACAGGCACCTAAACTGACTGTATAAGATAAATATTAGGGATGCACCGATATCGATACTGGATCGGATATCGGTGCCGATCCAGGCCTTTCAGCTGGATCAGTGGATCGGTAAATGTGGCCGATACCGGAATTTTAAGCAGATAAATAAAGTGGCAAATTACGATATATTACACTGTAACTCAAAAATGATAAATGTTAGACATTTTTAGGATTACATTTTCTTAGGTCTATCATATTTTGGTTTAATATTTATTGATAATACCATGCCTTTAGTTTTTGCATTAGTATCGGTGGATATCGGGTATCGGTCGATCCACAAAGACCAAATATCGGGATCGGTATCGGGACTGAAGAAGCTGGATCGGTGCATCTCTAATAAATATTGTGCATTTAGTGTTGCAAAACATAAAATGGTAACCTAAATGTATCCATATATATACCCATAGACTGTGAAATGTGCAAAAAAGCATAATATAGGACCTTTAACCACTTGCCCTAACACAATGTATTTGTAGTTTTGCCGAAAAAACTAATAAAAAATAATAAATGCCATGTTGCTTGAAGAGTAAAAGGGCACACAGGACGGAAGTGAAATGTACAGGATATAGACTATAATACGATGTTTGAATGGATGGAGTTTGATGGAAAAGTTTGTTGTGTCTTTTTGTTTCTTATTATTCTCCAGTGGACTGTGGAGTTGGGATATTTATGTGATTTTTTGCCCTCCTGACCTGTTGCCAGTTTCAGTTATACACTTTATCACATTTGATAGTAAATTTTGTGGGGTATGGAAATTAAACTGGATTATTTTGACTTTTGACCAACAAATACAAGTGAGTTATTCCTCAACTCCAGGAATGACCACAGGCTGTTTTGCTAAAACTCTTAATAGCAGATAGTATAAAACCCGATGATCTATAAACATTATTAATACAACCTCTGCCTGTCTTATTTTGAGTAGCGTGGCGAAACTTATCTAATCAAATTCTTGTGCTGTGAAGTTGGTCTGGATGCTCTCCCCCCTTTCTACAAGAAGTATTGCTACAATATTTATTAATTAGTAAAAAATAAAAAATAAATTCAACATCCTGAGAGTGAACTAAATGGGCGTACCTAGGCAAACAGCTTTTAAATGTAGAAGCTTATAGCTCTTTTTAAATAATTTGTAACATGTGTCAATATGTGAGGGAGATCTGATACAGAGCTATAAACTGCATGGCTTCTTTTTGCCATATTTTAAATACTAAATGCAATTTCTACTTCTCACTCCCCGACCTCCCACAGCAAAACAACACTCAACTCAGATAGAGATACAGGCAGAGGATGGAAACAGCTGGCCAAGTAACAAAAAATCGAGAAATGCTTTTTTTTTTGTTTGTGCATGTGTCTTGTTCCATTTAGAGTTTGCAGCATATGCCACACAAAGCACCTTAGGAGTAACATATGGTATAAGTGAACACGTCTTTTATATTGAAGCTGAATGGATATGATGATGATGAGAGACAAGGAGGACTCTGTAGTCTCTCTGATTACACACTGATGCTGATGGAGGAGTCAAGGAAAGTCACTAGGCACATATAAGAAAAAGGAAGCAAAGTATTCAGAAGGGCTTGAGATTGTAAATGTCCTGAATTCAGTTACAGCAAAATGTAACTTCACAAAGACTGTGTTCCGGAAAGTGAGTGAATGATTAGATTACTATCTTTACTGGATTTTTTCCCCCATATATGAACTATATTTGAAAGTATAGTTTATTTGTATAGCGTATAGTTCATATACGGGAAAACACACATATGTAAGAACTTTAAGCAACCAGGATAACAGTACTGGTTGCTTAAAGTGAAATCATCCGCTGATTAC